>ONZH01014072.1:0-145708 GCA_900303285.1 Rhinella marina | reverse complement strand
ATATATAGTGATGTGTGACCCCCTGTACTTTATATAGTGACTTGTGACCCCCCTGTACGTTACATATGGCTATTTGACTACACTCATTTTTCCTTTTTTCCCAGATGAAGGGTAGTCATATATTCATAGATGATTGATGGGCTGTCAGTTGGGAGCAGGTCGTATGATGATAGACAGGAGGCTCCTCTGTATGTCAGCAGATCGATTTGTGCAGTCCGTGCACCTAAACAGAAATCTATGACAGCTCAGAGCTGCCATAGATTTCTGTCTTCATTTGAGTCAGAAAACTGGTGAAAATGAACATAAATTTGTTGGGGTGACTGGTCACACCCTGTCTCTGCCATTGTCACGCCCTTTAAAAAAAAAAGCGCAGTTAAAAATTTGCAAACATATAGTGGGACATTTATTAAAACTGCTGTAAGGGAAAACTGGCTTAGTTGCTCATAGCAACCAATCAGATTCCACCTCTCATTTTCCAAAGGAGCTTTGAAAAATGAAAGGTGGAATCTGATTGGTTGCTATGGGCAACCAAGCCAGTTTTCCTTTACACCAGTTTTGATAAATCTGTCCATAGTTTGCAACTTTTTTTTTTTTTTTTTTTTTTTTTTTTTTTTTTTTTTTTTTTTGTTTTTTTTTTTTTTTTTTTTTTTTTTTTAACGCCACTTTTTTAGGAACAAGGGAACTTGATAACTCCCCCCTCATTCTGTTTTTGGCTTACATCCAGTGGCACAACTAGAAATGACTGGGCCCCACAGCAAATTTATGAAAAAGGGTAACCCCCCCCTCCTTTACTGTTGGGACTGGGGCATTCTTTCTATTGCTATGTCTGTACAACAGTTATTCACTGATAACTGGGTTATTGATATTATCTAAGGGGCTCTTGTCTCTATGGGAACACAGGTGGGCGGGGAGGTCATGTGACTGCTCCTCTAGACATGCTTGCTGCAGTGCATGCTGGGATTGTTACTTTCACTTTGCAGCTGCTTCTCCCACGCAGCCTGTCTGAGGGAGCTCCTCCAGGGAAGTGTGTGATGGTGAACAGGTTAGATAAATGACATACAGCCAGTACATGTCACCTGAGAAATACTTCATAATGTTGGCTATTGTCTGGGGGGAACTTTGGATTTTTTGATACTTAGGGTGGCCAACCCTTTTAAAGTAATGATGGCCACTCGTTTTTCGTTACTTAGCTGCTTTTTTCTTGCCATAATACAAATTCTAACAGTCTATTCAGTAGGACTATCAGCTGTGTATCCACCTGACTTCTGCCCAACACAACTCATGGTCCCAACCCCATTATAAGGCAAGAAATCCCACGTATTAAACCTGACAGGGCACACCTGTGAAGTGAAAACCATTTCAGGTGACTACCTCTTGAAGCTCATCAAGAGAATGGCAAGAGTGTGCAAAGCAGTAATCAAAGTAAAAAGGTGGCTACTTTGAAGAACCTAGAATATAAGACATATTTACAGTTGTTTCACACTTTTTTGTTAAGTATATACTTCCACATGTTAATTCATAGTTTTGATGCCTTCAGTGTGAATCTACAATTTTCATAGTCATGAAAATACAGAAAACTCTTTGAATGAGAAGGTGTGTCCAAACTTTTGGTCTGCCTTTCTACTGTATGTATCACATATATATATATATATATATTATATATATATATATATATATATATATATATACACACACACACACACATACACACACACACACATTATACAGTCATGGCCAAAAGTTTTGAGAATGATACAAATATTAATTTTTACAAAGTCTACTGCTTCAGTTTTTATAATGGCAATTTGCATATACTCCAGAATGTTATAAAGAGTGATCAGCTTAACAGCAATTACTTGCAAAGTCAATATTTGCCTAGAAAATGAACTTCATCCCCCAAAACACATTTCAACATCATTGCAGCCCTGCCTTAAAAGGACCAGCTAACATCGTTTCAGTGATTGCTCCATTAACACAGGTGTGGGTGTTGATGAGGACAGGGCTGGAGATCAATCTGTCATGATTAAGTAAGAATGACACCACTGGACACTTTAAAAGGAGGCTGGTGCTTGGCATCATTGTTTCTCTTCTGTTAACCATGGTTATCTCTAAAGAAACACGTGCAGTCATCATTGCACTGCACAAAAATGGCCTAACAGGGAAGAGTATCGCAACTAGAAAGATTGCACCTCAGTCAACAATCTATTGCATCATCAAGAACTTCAAGGAGAGAGGTTCCATTGTAGCCAAAAAGGCTCCAGGGCGCCCAAGAAAGACCAGCAAGCGCCAGGACCGTCTCTTAAAAGTGTTTCAGCTGCAGGATCGGGCTACCAGCAGTGCAGAGATTGCTCAGGAATGGCAGCAGGCAGGTGTGAGTGCATCTGCACGCACTGTGAGGCGGAGACTCTTGGAGCAAGGCCTGGTCTCAAGGAGGGCAGCAAAGAAGCCACTTCTCTCCAGAAAAAACACCAGGGACAGACTGATATTCTGCAAAAGGTACAGGGAGTGGACTGCTGAGGACTGGGGTAAAGTCATTTTCTCTGATGAATCCCCTTTTCGATTGTTTGGGACATCTGGAAAACAGCTTATTTCGGAGAAGACGAGGTGAGCGCTACCACCAGTCTTGTCTCATGCCAACTGTAAAGCATCCTGAAACCATTCATGAGTGGGTTGCTTCTCAGCCAAGGGAATCGGCTCTCTCACAGTCTTGCCATAAAAACACAGCCATGAATAAAGAATGGTACCAGAATGTCCTCCGAGAGCAACTTCTCCCAACTGTCCAAGAGCAGTTTGGCGATCAACAATGCCTTTTTCAGCATGATGGAGCACCTTGCCATAAAGCAAAGGTGATAACTAAATGGCTCAGGGAACAAAACAGAGATTTTGGGTCCATGGCCTGGAAACTCCCCAGATCTTAATCCCATTGAGAACTGGTGGTCAATCATCAAGAGACGGGTGGACAAACAAAAACCTACAAATACTGACAAAATGCAAGCATTGATTGTGCAAGAATGGACTGCTATCAGTCAGGATTTGGTCCAGAAGTTGATTGAGAGCATGCCAGGGAGAATTGCAGAGGTCCTGAAGAAGAAGGGTCAACACTGCAAATATTGACTTGCTGCATTAACTCATTCTAACTGTCAATATAAGCTTTTGTTACTCATAATATGATTGCAATTATATTTCTGTATGTGATAAAAAACATCTGACAAACACACATAAAAACCAGAGGGCAGCAGATCATGTGAAAATATAATATTTTTGTGTCATTCTCAAAACTTTTGGCCATGACTGTATATAAAAGCCATACATCATCATATACATCAATATATACACATACCACAACTGTTTTGAAATAGGTGATATACGAGACGAGAGAAAAGAAAGTCATTTTTCTGTACTATACATTTAGAATAACTCAAAAAGTCACAAAAAAATATGGAGACCCAATGGTGTCACCTACTCCCTGTGATGTATTGCCAGCACCAGTCTGTATATATACACATACATAAAAAGATTTGTATGCATATTCGTAATAAAACTTACATATTCTACATCAACATCAATGTTTGACTGTGCAGCCATGAATTTATGCCGAGAGACGAGGAAACCTTTGATGCTATAGTTCTGTTCCTCGCTCTGGGAGTTTCACAACTGCATTTAGCAATGTAAAACATTCCTTGCCCATCTGCTAATGTTTATGTGCAGTTTGTGGTCAACACTTAACTTGCTGTGTAGAAAAGTTCTCATGACTTATCTGTAACCTCTATCAAATATCGGTGGATGCAGACAAATGTAACTCGTCTCATTTAGTTTGGGCAGAAGAAAATAGTCCAGTCTATGCCATATTGTTCATACACTATGTCACACTGCTCATCAACAATGGGGATTCCATACAAGGACCTTCCCTAATCTCCCAGTTGAGGCTGAAAAAATAATTGTATGTGCAAAAAATACCTTTTAACTTAATTTCCATTTATTTTTGATGAGCAAGACACCTTGTAATAATAAATCATTTTATTGCCAAGGGATGATCAGTAGTCACTTTGAGGTAAGCAGCACACTAAACAGAAAACTTTGTTCCATCTGTCTCCAGTGATAGGTTATCATTAGTGTTGAGTGAAAAGGACTTTGATCCGAATTTTAGGAAAACTTTGATTTGTTGCGAAGACGAATTTCCATGCACCTCATGGTAATAAATTGATTTGCCTTGAAATAGCAGTGAAAAAAAAAATCATACTTTCCTCATCCATTTAAGGCCACTGCAGCTATCTTGCTTGAAGATCCCGCACGCGGTGACATATGACATCACGTGAGATCTTGCACTGGATCTTCAAGCAAGATGGTCGCGGCAGCCTCTTCGCAATCAAATGGATGAAATACAATTTAAAGGGAGTCTTTCACCTCCATATGACCATGTACAGCATTTACATTGTACTACAGCACACCTGTACATGAATGTAATGGTACCTTTGTCTTTTTCTTCAAATTTGCATAAGCTGTAAAAACAAAGTTTAATTCATATACAAATGAGCACTCGCAAGTGCCCAGGGGCGGTGTTCACAGTGTTGGAGCCCAGGCTGCTCTGCCTTTCTTCATTGTTTCCCCGCCCTCCTATCCCCATGCGTCATTGGCACCACTTCTTGGTCTCTACAGGTTACTTTACTGCAGTTACCTGCTTATCTGTCATGCTAATCCTGCCTGTAATGATATCACCTCTGTGCATAGAGAAGATAGGATCCATCATTCACTACAAGCGATTGTCAAATCCTATCTAATCTATATCTTGAACAATGACCTCTGCACAGGTCACAGAGCATGCCCAGAAAACTCTCCCATAGAAGTCAATGTGGTCTCCTTCTGACCATTCTGTCTATGGACCATGGGGCTGCCGTAAAGCAATTTTTTAATGCCTTGTAAATGCTGTTAAGAACAGCTCAGGCAAGATGGCCGCCCCCATAATCCTCGTCAGAAAACAAATTAAAAAAAAAATCTGTAATCAGAAAACAACACCAGATTAGAAAAAAGGAGTTGTGTCGCTATCTGGTTTGTAATGGAAGATACATTTTTTGTGTGACACATTCCCTTTAAAGAGCTCATTCATGCAGTGGTATTAAGAATCTATATTCGGCATCAAGAAATATATTGGGGCCAACTATGTACTTTTGTATGTCTCCTTATGAAATTGGTGGGAAAATGCAAGTTTCTTCTCACTCATTCAAACTTTCCACTAAGGGGACATCTCCATTCAGAGTAAAGGTTCAGTTTTACTTGTTTTTAGTTTAGTCTTCTATTATTCCTACTAAAAGATTATGATTGGATTGCTAGAAGTCTGCAATAAAGATCCATCTGGTGTTACAAGTTGGTGGTGTGTCCGCAGTTTTCACATTATCCTAGTGCTGCCAGTGTCAGACTGTGCAGGGACACACCCCCAACTGGTAACACCCAGCAGGACCTTCACTGCAATCTGACACTAATACATTCATAAACTTCTAGGAGTAATAAAGGAGAGGCGCAAACATAAAGTCATAAGAATAGATGCTCCAGAATTGTTATTACATGGGGAATGCAAGTAGTTACATTTTTTTTAAGATGCCATACCAACGTGTTGCACAAGCAAGAATTATGAACCAGTGACAGATAGATTTCTCTATCTATCCGGGCTAACTGCCTATGGCCCGTGCAGTTAGCATGTATATACGTGCCAGCCAGTCTCTAATCCTAGAGCTGTAAAGTGCTTGGGTTTAAACTCCTGCAGCAAAAGCAGGTTGAGTGCCCAACTGTATTTGACAGCGGGAAACCTAAGGAGAAGACAGAAGAGGTGTATTACGCTTTCTGTCTTTTCCTGTGCAGGGTGCATAGGACTCAATGAGCTTATGCAGTGAATACAGGAAGCGGCTAAGCAGCTTCCTCTATTGGAACCCAACAGTCATGTGATCACCGGGTGTCTCAAGGACAGAGCAGAGCTGCAGGGTCTTAGCAGACTCTGATTAGCTCTGTGTGCAATGGGAGCTGTTTACCCCCTGTAACTAGGCTGCTGTGGATGCCCCAGTTACAGCAAAAATAGTGCAAAATAAAAATGTTAAAAAAAGTCCCCCTGAGGTCTTGTAATGAATTTTTGAGGGGCATATGTGACAAAAATAAAATAAAAAGTAGTAAAAACAATATAATAAATAATGCAAAAAAAACAAAAAAAAAACAGTAATGCCAACCATGTTCAATAAAGTTATACAGATTATATATCAAAGCAAATCAGCAACAGTTAGGGAACCCATTGCAATAATTTATTTTAGTGTCAGTTTGTATATTTAAAAAATAAAAAGATATAGTAGAAAAACAAAAAAATCCCCCAAATTAAACTAGATGTCATGTAAAAAACAAAGCCACACAAACTATTTTGGCTAAACTACCACGTTAGCTAAATCATGAAAAAGTGCCTGGTCATGAGAAGGTTAACTTAACTTCCACTGAAATCACAAAATACAGTAATGAAAACTGAATAAATAAGCAGTTGTCAGCTGGGTTGCCCTCATGAGTTTGTTCCCTTTTTTTATACTCCAGCTAAATCTAATGATTGTGGTAAAGGGCTCGGTTCCTGTTTTAACACAGGTGCCTGGAAAATACTTGGTATCTTTATTTTAAGATGATGAAACCACAAGCCGCATGCACTTCTCTTACTGCACAACACACAAAGGGGGGAATTATCATTAGCGAAAATATTTGAAGTCAGTTTTGCTTCAGTCTGTGTTTGGAGTACTTTCTGCCACATTATCAAACAATCACAGGTTGTTTGATAAATGTGGCTTGTCCTTAAACCTAACACTTCTGTCTAGAGAAGCTACTCCACTTTTCCTACTCCACCCTCCTCCTGGAGTGAGATTGCGACTATTTTGCGACTTTTTTTAAAAAGTCGCAATGATAAATCTGGAGTGAAACTCATTAACATGGCTAACCACACCCACTTTTCCACCCATATTACAAACTGGAGTGAGTGGTGTACACATGTAGTGGTGTACACATGAAGTAGCAAAAAAGTCGCAAAAGCCCTATCGTGCGACTTTTTGAAGACAGAATTCTGGAGTGAAGGTGTGATAAATCAGGGCCAAAGTCTGCTAACTCTTCTTAAACAAACACTTCATTTTTAGAAGAATGTGGTGAGAATACTGAAGTAGTTTTTTTTCTTTTTTCTTTTTTTTAATTAAAAAGCAGATAATCTTGTTTGTCATTAAATGTTATTTCCTGCTGTCCAATACAGATAGGATTTAGTTTTATGGAGGTCTTAAGGCTGGACAGTGCGGTGTCCTGGCTTCCTATCCTCTGTCTGTTGCAAGGCCTGGACAGACACAGGGGTGCCCTCCTTTACTGTGGCTCCAGGCACAAACTGACTGAGGTTTTCTTTCACCCCCAGTCAGTCACTAGAGCCGACAGACATGTCACACTGTTACTGTTTGAGGGGAAGAGAAGAACTTCGGGCCTGCACACCTCACCTTAAAGGGGTTCTACGGGAATTAAGAAAATTAAAATACTTAATGTTACCTCATTATAAATATATTTCCAAATACCTTTTTTATTAGTTATAATGGCTTGTTTTGTCTGGGGAGCAATGATCAGAAAAAATAAAATGGCCGTCATCCTACTAGTCCACACAAAACCTGTCCTGTTCACACAGGAGGACAACTTAAACAGCTGCGCCAAGTTCCTCTCTTACTTTTCAGGGATTATGACCCTGAATACAGCTGATAAGATCTTCAGCTGAATCTCTGTAGGAATGGAGTTCATGAGGAGACATGAAGTACAAAGAGGAGGTGGGGGTGTAGAAAATGAGCAGCAGCTCTTGTATGCAGTCTCCATTTGATGTCTTCCTTGGTCTACCAGTATGCTTGCCTTTAACCACCTTCCCATGTTGTTTGTACTTGGTCCAGGTTTGAGACGCAGCTGACTGTGAACAACCAACATCTTGTACAACACTGCGTGATGATTTACTCTCTTTAAGGAGTTTGATAATCCTCTCCTTTTTTCAATTGCCCATCTCTGGTGTTGGAGCATGATTCATGTCAGTCCACTTGTTGCAACAGCTCTCCAAGGTGTGATCACTCCCTTTTTAACCTGGATACTAACGAGCAGATTTAATCTGATGCAGGTGTTATTGTTTGTAATGACAATTTGCAGGGTGATTACATAATTTTTTCCTCAGAATTGAGTGATTCCATAATTTATTCCCTGTGCTTGTTCTAAAAATGTAACTGTTACTGGCTACCACAATTATTTTTCTTGATTTCTTTTAGTATTTCTTAAAGCCAGAAAGTTGCCATTTGAAATGCCTTTAGTTTTTTTTCAACAAAATTAAACAACTGAAGGAACATCCTCAGAGACTGGTGATTCCATAATTTTTGCCAAGGGTTGTATATATATATATATATATTGACCAAACCCATTAATAATACCAACTATATGAAACCCACATCACCGGCGTGTGCTCCTGGACATCTGACACTAAGAACACATTTCCAAATGATGGTTCTGTAACGGCCTATACTGTACCACCCTTTGCCTCCAAAACTGGCTTAGTTCCCCATAGCAACCAATCAGATTCCTCCTCTCATTTTCCAAAGGAGTTGTTCAAAATGAAAGATGGAATCTGATTGGTTGCTATGGGCAACTAAACTAGTTCTACGTTCACCAGTTTGATAAATGACCCCCACAGTACCTTCATTCCATTGAGAGCCTAAATTAAACTCCCCTGCTCCTGGAACGTTAGCAAAAGGGCAGGAAGATAAGTGGAGGGTGATTCAATACCTTTCTTTTTGGGGGGTAATAAAAGGACTGGGTTGCGAGTTATCAATGTGAGAATGGAGCCATAAATTTGTTATGAGGCCCTCTGTACTCCACGTTTGCTCCTAAGAGAGAGCTCATTTTAAATCTTGTAGATCAGTTTTCATTCAATGTACAAGACCTACATGCGGCAGATCTGACTAGATAAATTTAATTAAAAGGAGGGATAGCTTCCAGTCAGTCAGCTCAGCTTTGAGAGTATCCCGATTTATCTGAACCCTTGAGGAGACAGACTGAACAGAAGTACTGGATGTCGGAAATGTGTCTTTCCCTTAACGCAAGCCAGCAGACACAGGAAAGAGTTTCCAAAATGTCTTTTTATATCACAACAGTCATTTCCATGTGTGAAGGATGTACAGCAACCTATCATATCCGGAGCTATTATACAGGACTATAAGGTTCACTTCAATATATCTTGGCAGCACTGGTCTATAAAAATATATGCAGTTAAAAGGAATGTCCCACAGAAAATATTCTATAGATTTCAAATCTGGGTCTAGATACTTCTGTGCACATCATTAAAAATGTAGGATAGACACCGAGTCATTCAATAAAATCTATGTGTATAGCGCCACCTGCTGTTTAGTCTCTTTCTTATTTCTCTGCCCATCTCTCTTAGGATGCACATGCGCAGTTTCATCCTTCAAGTGCAACCAGCCATGTCTATTGTTAGAAGCTGTAACAGTTAAGCCTTATTCACACGTCTGTATCAAATCCGTGAGCAGGTGGTCAGTGAGGCAACTGTGAAGGTGTCCGTGATGGATCTGTGTTGGGTCAGTGTGTCTGTTTGTTCACTGACACTGAACACCTGAAAAATTTTCAAAGCATCTCTTCTTAATGATCAGAGAAACACAGATGCATCACGGATGGCATCCATGGATTTCACGGACCCATAGAATATAATGGGCGTGATGGGTCCGTGGACACGGACAAAATAGAGCACGCTTCCGTGCTAAAACACTGATGTGTGAATTCACAAATGGGGACGTGTGCTGTCCGTGGAGAACATGTACAGCACACGTCCGTGCAACACTGACGTGTGAATGAGGCTTTACAGGGACAGATTTGCTGCAGAAAGGAAACTCCCCCTTAGAAAGGACAACTCTACAACTCTAATAAAATACACACTCTGTGAGCTGTGACAGGAGAGAGAGCTGCATCAAAAAGGATCCATCTGAGAAAAAGACACAGCACTTGAGATGCCAAATATAAAAAAATTTAGGCAGAGGAATTGGAACAATGAATGGGGAGATCTCTGGATCAGTGTGCGGTACAGGGCTGGTTTTAGCTTTTTAGAAAGAGATTGTTATGTACTATGGGACGTCCGATTTTCGTTTTTAACATGAGTCATTGGATAAGCCCTTTAATTTTGATTAAAATCTAATTTGTTTGCTTCTTCTTGTAAGATGTTGGAGATAATCCTTGGAGAATAAGTCCTAGATACCCAGAGAATGTTATATACAAACTTTCAGGGCAATTTCAGCATATTTGATTGGGGACAAATTCATTAGTACAAGAATCAAAGTTCTTAAAAAATTCAGCAAATCTGACTTGAAACTAATTTCAAGAAATTAGCTCCTCTCTATTTTATATGTACATATTTCAGATGGGTACTGTCACACTCTGATGTGGAGGGAATAGCCACACCGAGCGTACGAGGGAAGGGAAAAGACCAAAACCAGGGAAACGGTCACCTCCTGCAGGGAACCCTGAGACTAGGCCCTGACTGACTACCAGTATGAACAAGCCTTTGTTGTAGGAGAGTTCATACACAGGAACCTAATAATAAATTCACCCTAAAGAACCCTGCAGCTAGTGACACATGAAAGAGTCAATCCGTTCCTCCAAGAGTAAGGACGGACAGGAGACTCCAGAAGGAAAACCACAAATGGGAAAATGTCACTTATCTTAAAGCAGATATCGCAGCAACCGGATCTCAGCCGAGATCCACACCACACACTACTAAGTAGGCAGAAAGTATAAACCGCAGTGAATCCTGGGAGATAAAGGAATAAATAGAGGAGAGATAATTACCACAGCCGCAACAGCTGAGGGGAAGAGGTGTGGTAAACAGCAACCAAACCAAGGGAAAAGCATGTCAAATTATGTCACTTTTGAAAGCCGCGCAGAACGTCTGATACCAGACACAAGTTCACTAATGACAGGTACATTGTTATGGGGTTTTGTTTTGCATCTATATTTCAGAAACATTACAAAAACAGAAAAAAATACTTAAAACTTAAAATAATAAGGGGGAGCACAGGTGAAAAACAAAATACCACAAAATATGTAAAAGTTGATATAATAAGGAACTAAAATGGGAAAAAAGCCATATTATGCATCCAGATTGATCTTTATTTTCATATGCTCATGAAGGATCCCTTAGATCATATAATAAGGGCCTATATAATCACTATAATCAATATAATTATAAGGAACTAAAATGGAAAAAAGCACAATAACATATTGTGCATCCAGATTAATCCCTTAGATTACTACATGCAAAACCAAAAACAATGCTTGATAGTCCATTTCCACCAGAGATCAGTTGCTCTTTCAGATCTGTCACTGCCAGGGGTGCACCACCAATGAGGCCAGGTGAGGTGATCGCCTCAGGCAGCACCAGGAAAGGGCAAGAGGCGGGCAGCCTAAGGACAATGGGAAATGAACGTTTTCATTGTGGCAAAGGGGTTAGGTTAAGAAATTGGCATTGGGGGGGCACCACGCAAGTTTTCACCTCAGGCAGTAGAAAGGCTTGGTGCGCCCCTGGTCACTGCTTATATAAAAATGAATCATAACAATAGTGTGGACAGCTCCTTATTTCAGATTTGGCCTCCAGCATTTATATTATTGTACATGAATTCTAAACTCCAATTTACACAACATGAACCCTCTCTAAAGAGCTAGATAATATGACAAACAATACATTTTATATCCATAGTTAACAGTGAGTATATTCCATATGATTTATGCCACAGACACAAGATTACTGTATACTTCAGAGCAGCAGCAGATAAAAATAATTTCTTGCAGACATAAAAAGAAAACATCTGGCTCCCCATGAGAGGAATTCTACACAAAGTGCGACAAACCTAAAATGTTTAATAGTTCAGGATATTTTCACTGCTTCCTTCTCTCTTGTTTATATCAAAGGAGATTTCTATTCCACCCTTTCCTGCCTCCTGGACATTTTTAAATGACTGTTTATCATCATTGTATTGTATGCTACTTACACCACAGGTGTTATTTTTATTCTTTGTGTCTACAGAGAAAATTTCGTAATGTCTGCATTCAGTGGACCTCTGCAAACATTACATAAACCAAGTCAGATGCCTTGGGTAAACAGCTGGGGAAAAGTAAAGGTGCCCATTGTTTGCACATGCAGGAGATAATTATTTTCTTGATCTCATCAAAATACAAATCCTAATTCATGCAAATGTGAAAAATGTAATAATGAAATAGCATTATTAGCCTTAGTATAACTCCAAATCCACAAAAGTTGAGATGCTGTGTAAAATGTAAAAAAATAAATAAAATATACAATGATTGGCAAATATCAAAGATCCATATATTATTCACAATATATCATAGAGCACACACATCAGATGTTGAAAGTGAGACATTTGACCATTTTCTGAAAAACCTAATTTAGAACTTCAGGACATTAATGCATCTCAAAAAAGTGGGGGCAGGGACAACAAAAGGCTGAAAATGTAAGCAGCACTAAAAAAAAAGTGGCTGGAGGAATAAAAAGAGCATGTTAGAGAAGCAGAGTCCCTCAGAAGCAAACATGGACTGAGGTTTACCAATCTGTGAAAATCTATCTAAAAACTGAGAAAAAAAATTTTGTAAAAATGTTCCTCAATGTAAAATTGTAAAGACTGAGTATCCCACCATCTATAGTACATAATATCATGATTCAGAGAATCTGGAGGAATTCACATGCACAAGGTACAAGTCCGACACTCAAAGTTGGATGCTCATGATGTATGGGCCCTCAGATGGCACTACGTTAAAAACAGGCATGATTCTGTACTGGAAATTTCTGCATGGGCTCAGGAACACTTCCAAACATCATTGTCGGGGAATGCAGCTTTCTGTGCAATCCACAAATGCAAGGTATAGCTGTATTATGCAAAGAAGTAGCCATATAGTATGTCAATACGATCCAGAAACTCAGTGCAGTGCACAGTTCAAAATCCTGCATTTCTGATGGTATGGGGTTGCATTAGTGCCCATCACACATCTGAAAATACATTATCAATGCTGAACAGCGTATAAAGGTTTTAGAATGAGATATACTCTTATCTAGACATCTCTTCCAGGGAAGGCCTGGCATATTTGAGGAAGACAATGCGAAACCACATAATGCATCCATCACAACAGCATGGATTGATGAGGAAGGTTTAGGTGCTGATCTTTCCAGCTTGCAGTACAGACTTACACCAATAGAAAACATTTGGCACGCATTTCACATTTGTGAAGCAAAAAGTACAGCAAAGACAACCTAGGACTGTTGAGCAGCTAAAATCCTAAATCAGACAAGAATGGCACAACATTCCTCTCCTAAAACTCCCCTCACTTCCCACACATTTACAGACTGTTAAAAGAAGAGGGGATGCTACACAATGGTAGACATGGCCCTGTCCCAACTTTTTTTGATGCTGCCTTCATGAGTTAATTTCTTTTCATGAAATGTTAAAATGTTTCAATTTCAAAATCTATATGTTCTATGATCTATTGTGAATAAATTATGGGCCTATGAGATTTGCAAATCATTGCAATCTGTTTTTATTTACATATTACACAGCATTCCTATTTTTTTGGAATTAGGGTTGTAACAGAGCCATATTTTTCTATTAAACATGAGTACAGTCATACTTTGCTTTCAGATTGTATATGGATTCGTAGATAAGTCATACAATGTAATTTAAATGCAAGTACAAAAAAAAAATCTATATTTAAATACATCTTAGTGAAGCAAGCCTCTGAGAAACCGTAGCAGAGGATAGGAGTGATAGTGGCCATCATGAGAAATTGTGTCACGTTGTACTACCTTAGGCTGTTGCTTCTTGGGGATCAGTGCAGTAGAAAGGTTATATGAAGAAACAAGCCAGATGCCAGTATGAAAGTCTCTCTTTACTTAGTGCAAAATATAACTTGTGGTACATCCAGCAACAGTAGGTACAAAGTGCAGGTTCAGTCATCAGGTGATGAGGTATGGTGGTTGTTAGGTGGAAATTAAATGACACTAGCAGGCACTTGTTGATATAAGTGTCCATGATGTGATATAGCCTTGGTGTTTAGCCTAGAAGAGGTCTAAGTGATGGGTGTCTAAACTATAGTCAGTCACCTGCAGCAGGGTCGGTAAAGCTGTGGCTTTGCTCATCACTCTGCTGACTAGGCACACTGAAGTACTTTTAAAGCAACGTTCTTCACTTCACAGGAGAGCTGGTTACAATACCTTGGAGTAGGAGCTCTAGCATATGCTTCCTTTCTTCTCTCAGTCCAGACTCAAAGGCCCCTCTCTTGGCAGGAAGTAGGAAGAACTCACTTTGACCAAGAGGGGAGAAAAAAGGTGGTTAGCCTGTTTAGTGTTCCTGCTAACCATACGACATCTTTTGGAATCTAATATATAAAGCTGAGTGTATGTGTGTATGTCCGCTAAAGGAATCCTCATCGTCGCAGCTACAATCACGAAATTTGGCACACAGGTACATCAGGTGTCCGGGAAGGTTTTAGAACAGGTCTCAGCTCTCTAGGACGTACCGTTCCTGAGATATTACAAAAAAATGCAAAAAATCAGCCACTAGAAGCTCACAGGCAGTTAGTCTCCACACACCAGGTTTCTATAATGCAGCCAGTTGACTGCTGTAAGTCTGCTTTAAAGGGGCAGAGCGCCGTGGATGACACTGTTATCATCAATCATTACCTTATATAATGTAAATTTCACATATTTACTGTTCAGTAGTAATAGAGGTTTTCTTCCACTGCTACCCACTTTCCTCCTAAATTACTATGGCATCGACCTGTAATTAAGCCACCTTCAAAAGAAGGACTTAAAAGCCCCACCCCCAGATCCCACTAAGTCATGCCCCCGACTCAGTCAGGCCACCTCCCCTCTACGCCGCATCTGACCGGGGTTTCAAAAATGAAGGTAAAAATCACCTTTTGTCAGCTGCAGGGGTGGGAAGGAGGGTGACTTTCTCCCTGCAGCTCATGCTCAGACTGCACAGCGCTGCTGTCTGAGAGTGAGCTGTTCAAAAGGACATCCTTGCGTCCATCCAGGCCCTGCGCATGACAGAGGACAGAGAGTCTGAGAGCCAGACTGTCCAGCCTCCCCCCAATGTGAAGCCGTGCCACAGGTCCCCATGAAGCCACACCCCTAAACATGAGACCACGCCCCCTGTGTCCATCCAGGCCCTGCACATAACAGAGGACAGGGAGTCTGAAAGCCGGACTGTCAAGCCTCCCCCCAATATAAAGCCAGGCCACCGGTCCCCATGAAGCCACACCCCCTGGTTCCATTAAGACACAGAGGAGAAGCTGTCTGAGCGTGAGCTACTGAAAGGGTGGACATGCCTGCCTAAAACCAGACCTCTGACCACCCTAGGAGAAGGCTGATGTTAGGCTGGACAGTCCAGTTTTCTGGCTCCTTGTTCTCCATCCGGCGCAATGCCTGGACGGACGCAGGGATGTCCACCCTTTTAGTAGCTCACGCTCAGACAGCTTCTCCTCCGTGTCTTCATAGAGCCAGGAGGTGTGGCCTCATGTTTAGTGGTGTGGCTTCATGGGGACCAGGGGCGCTGCTTCATGTTTGGGGGAACGGCCGGTGAGGTCTGGCTTTTTAGGGTGAAGACAGTGGCCAACCTAGCTGCTGTGGAGGTCACAGTTAAAGGGGCAGGCGCTGTGGATGTTTCTGTTAAGGGGCGGGCACTGTAGAGGTCACTCTCGATATCTTTTAACGACACACACACAAACATTAAATGAAATACATTAAATATACCAGGGCGAAGCCGGGTCCTTCAGCTAGTACATAATAGAATAACGCATAACATAAGCAATTGCAGATACCTCCAGGTATTATTACCTGCAGAATTATACTGCATCTTTGTGCTTGTTTGATTTTGCAATGCAGTCACAGCAGATCTGCACATACCCATTTAATTTCACTTGCCACATGGTGTTGACTAAAAGGGGTTTCACAACAACCATAAACTGTTGACTATAGTATTCCTGAATTTGGCTAGTTGATGGATTCAGTGCTATGCTTCATTGGAGCTTATGAAAAGTAGGAGGGGATGTTGGGCGCAACTCATTCACCTTCTGGTGTTTCATTTGTGGTGGCTTTAATGCGCTCTCCAAATTGCCAAATATATGTGAATGCACTTTTTTCGCTGCATTTGGAGTACTGCCTTATTTTTTGCATTTGCATCTGGCCAAAGACCTGTAGAGAACTTGCACCTATCTTGATTTGTTTTCATTAACTGTGTAGTTTTTTCTTATTTAAACTTCATAGACAGACCCAGATTAGATAGGGTATGAACATTTTTGGGGTAACTATCTTCTAAGTCCAGTTCAGGATGAACCCATCATTCATGTTTGTGACTAATTTATAATCTCATAACTGTCAAGGAATTTTACAGAACAGATTTTTTTACATGAACTGCTTATTTCATTCAGGTCTTCATACAATATCTCTGACAAGTTCATGTAAGGACTTTGCCAATACCAATTCAAAACTGTAGTTTTGGTTCCTCTTTAGCCATTCAGACGTAGACTTTATAGAAATTTTCTCTCAGTTGTTTTAGTCCTAAGACTATCTAGACTTCATTACACCAGTACCATCTTTCAAACTTGGCATGGTCATCCTATTATGGAAAGAGAACTTACACCTTCTCTAAAGTTTTTTTAAAATTAGTCCATATGAAGGCCGAATATACATTCCTTCCACTGACTGGATGTCACAGCTTGGGACTGATCTCGTCCATGACACTACATCTCATGTACAGATCACAGTGCTACAGTTTCCATGAGTCCTAACTCATATGGCAATTTGAGCTCCTTGCACAATAATCTTATATAGTAACAGTTTATTAGGTAATTGGCGAAAAAGGTGAATATGAAAGTGCATGGCAAACCATTTGAAGAACCAAATTTCACCACAACTCTTTAACCTGGCAAAAATTTCCACCCATCTATTTTAATGGGACAATTTATTGAAATTTAATATTATTTTCTTCAGATATTTTATAGTTAAAGGTCTGAAATAACAGCCCTTTGTGCATCCAGTATAAAATCTGACCGGGGAGTGATTGAAACATCAGACAATGGCCTTCAATAGAGAAGCTACAAAAGATGTACTAACCATAACTTACATCAAATAAAGCAGATAATGACCGCACACACGGCTGTGTCACAGAACAGTGTTCATTAGTGGAAGCATGGGAGATGTTTTATCAGGTGTCTCGCTTTTCTTTTTTGCTACCAAAACTTAATTAGCTGGACTTTTTTTATTTTTTTATTTTATTTGTGACATGATTAGGATTTAAATGCTGTTCCTAAAGTCCCATTTACGCCAAACACTAATGTATTAAAAGCCGGAGAAAAGTGAGAAAACAACACTTAAGCATTGATTGAACCTAAAGCCATCTATTCATTAAAAATCTATTCTCAAATGCAAATTAATAGAAGTAAAATCTAGTCTGCCCTGCATCTCAAATGTCAACGAGTACAGAAATTGCTTCAAGTTTAATACATTTGTTACATTACCATAATGTAAAAAAAAGGAGAATAACCCATCAGTAAAATGACTTTAATTTTAATCAACAAATATGATGGATTTAGAAATTAGTGGCTTGTTTGGTCCAAGCTGGAGATCTGAGTACCTGCATCAAAGTCTTCAGCTGGCTACAGGAATAATGCATTTCTATACAAGAGCTGTTCTTTAATCATTTGTTATAATGAAGTTCCTTAGACACTCTGGTCTTTATCTTTGCAGGGGCGGCATGTGAAAACAGGACAGCTAGCAGCAATTAAGCTCATGAATGTCACGGAGGTAAGTTAGTTGTTGTTTAATGTGACAATACCAATTGTTATCAGAGTTTGCCTCTGGTTTGCAGGTGCTTTTCATGAAGTATTAGGATACCTATTAAAATTAATAGTGGTAGTCTATCAATGGCAAAGATGAGTAGAACATTTACAATTTGCTTTGTCTTCATATTGATTGAATTGAACAAAATGCAAATAATACAGTTTAACAAATTTTTTTTTGTTTTAGATTTTATCTAGATTCTTCAGGTTACGTTCACACCTGCGTTCAGTAATCCAGCAGGCTGCTCTGGCGGAGGGAATAGCCTATCTGAACTCATTATATCTGACATAGATGCATAATGTTGTGAACCGCTGGACCTCCATTGACGATAATGGGATCCTACTGGGACCCTTTTGGTTTCCAGCAGAAATGCCGCCTTTTGGACAGACAAAAAATCTTGAATTTCTGAACACAAATGTGAACCTAGCATAAGGGTTTTTTTTTTATTTAAGAGGTATTCTCATCTCTATAGCTAGGATAAGCCACCAATTTCAGACCGGTGCAGGTCCCACAGCCCTGGAACCCGCACCTATCTCCAGAAGGGCACACCAAACAAATATGGCTACCCTCCGTTCACTTCTATGGGAGCTCTGAAAATATCTGAGCTATTTTCAGCAGTCCTATGGAGATGAATGGAGAGGTGGCCATTTATGTGTGGTGCACTCTCCATTCACTCCTATGGAGTTCTGAAATTAAGCCATAGAAATGAATGAAGAGCACACCGCTCACGTGCTTTGCTTTAGGGGCTCTAGTCTGGAGATGGGTGGGGTCTGACATTCCTCTTTGGTCATCATATCTTGAAATGTGTAGTGTGAGATGACCCAGTTTCAAAAGAGTTGTTCACCTCTTGGACCCTCTTGGGCAGACCCACCAGCATGGCTAGACCTGCAAAGAGAGTCATACTTACATGATCACGGCCAATGGGATTCGGCTCCTTCACTCCACCCAGCCAATGCCGCTCTCAGATCTCCCTGTATCAACATGCTGTTTGACATAGGTCACATGATCGCTGCAGTCAATGACTAGCTGCAGAGTCGACATGTCTCCCATGTGTCACGTGACCTAGTGATTTGATGCATAGGAGTCACATCACAGCTGCAGAAGCCACGTCAACCACATCAAACCAGATGTTGACGTGGGGCAATCTGAGAGCAGCAGATGCCTGGGTGGTGCAAAGGAGCCAGAAATATCGTCCCCCCCCCCCCAAGGGTGAAATCCTTTAAAAAAAAATATATGATTTTATGATACTCAGACATATATAGGATATATATTTTGACAACGGGCAGACATGTAGGTTTATCAGTCCTGCCCATAGCACTGTATTTGACAGTACATTCTCTTTGGGTAGACGCAATCAGCTAATCCCAAAAAAAATAAAATTATATAGATAACATAGGTATTTAGGTCAGGTATTATTTGTAACCTTCCCAAGGACCGCACATTAAACATTTTTTTTGTAGAATGGTGGAAGGGTCAGGAAATATTATAAAAATTTCCATAGATATTGGGCTCTGTCGACATCTGCATTGGAGGCTCCATGGCATATTCCGATTTGACAGGGAAAACAGCACCATATGCAGCACTATTCTGTCCATCAAAACAGCAGACAACAGGATGGCAACTACTGGACCCCAATGTAAGTGTTTGGAATCTTTCGGGCATGGTGGTATCTGTCATGATATGGATTAGAAACACATTGTGGCTTCTGTTATGAACATAGTAGCCTCTGTATCTCTCTCTTTAACTCATCAGCACCTTATTACCCCAACATCTACTGTTGGAGTACAGGCCGAAAAAGGGTAATTTTATTTCACTTCTATCTAAAACTATGTTCATATCTGCATTTTGTATTCTGTTCATAACAGAAGTCACAAAGTGTTGCTAATCCATCTTATGACAGATACCACTAGGCCCAACAGACTCCATTGATTTACAGTGGGGTCCAATTGTTGCCGCCATAGTGTCCGCTATTTTGATGGACAGGATAGTGCAGCATATGGTGCTGTTTTGGAACATTCTGGACGTATTCCAAATTGGTAAAATATATTGCTCATTTCTATGCCAAACAGTTAGTTCCCATAGCAGGTACTGCCAATACTAGAGGTGTCTGGCAGCAGTATGTTCACTCATTCCTACCGAAATAAACATATACACGGCTAAGACCAAGAAGCAAGATGGTGAATATATAAAGTAGCATTTAGTAAGGAAATGATATAAAGCTGTTTCACAAATATACTGAAAAGTCACCGAGTTCTGTTCAAATCCAAGTATCTTCATATCATTGCTAACCTGTCAGACGGAATGGGGTTGTTGAAAGTGGACAACACTTTGAACTCATGATGGATGCCGTCATACTAGTTCATATTTATTTATTTTTTTATTATTTTATATGCTTTCTTAAACATTCAGGCAGATTTATTAAGTCTGTAGATGGCAGATGTTCTATACATGAACCAAATTTATCACAGTGACTGTGATGATACATTGGGTGCAGGCCTAGGCATTCTTGTCAATCTCTATACGAGTTAAAGTAAGTGGTTGCCGAGAACCAACATCATAAACATTGCAGATTAGGCCTGGAAAAGAGTCAAATCTTCATGAGAAGAGTCATGGTTATTCATGAATTCCTGCTCTCTCCGCCCACCTGCTGATGACTGACAGGCTTCTACCTAGTTTTCTCCCTTTCTCTCCCAGGAGAGAACTGCCAATCATCAGCAGATGGGTGGGGAGAGCAGGAGATTAGGAATAACCATGACTCTTCTCAGGTAGATATGACTCTTTTCAAGGCCTGGGATGCAATGTTTGTGATGTTGGTTCTCAGCAACCACTTACTTTTAGCTCAAGAGAGACACACCACTGAAATCAGCATTTCTGTCACTGTTTTATGCTGCCCTCAGTACAGTCAGCATAAAGTTGATGACAGGTTCCCTTTAAGGCACATATTAGGCCATGACACTTCATGAAATGATGCCATCAAGACTCCATTATGAACTTCATAGAGGTTGGGAGGAAGGAGTTTCTTTTCTAGTCCGCCATTTCTTAGTATAACAGGATATAGGCCATAAGACCTACTTGCTCAGCCATCGTCTCTATTCTTAGTTGCACAACTATCGCAACATTTAGATCTAGTTTTCAGAGCCAAACTTGAATCATCATAGAACACTAAGCACCTAATTTATCATAAATATACGCTCTGGCGTGAAAAAGTTACTGTGTGTTTGCAACTTTCTCAAAACACCAGTGGTGTTTCTCCGCTGCCCATGCCACTTTCTCAAAAAGCGGGTGTGATGAGGGTGGTGGGGAGTGAGGCTAGTGGCACCAAAACATTTATCATCTTTTCCACCAGTTTCCACTGAAACCTAAGCCAGCCAGTGGCTGAAGTAGATACGAGTATAGGCGCCAATGCCTTGTCATAAATTAGGCGAAGCCTCCAGCAGCGCGCTTAGTTATTGTAGACCAGCGTATTTGCCCATAAGTGTTTAATATATAATTAGAATCAGTAATTTTTCATCTATTATTTCATTTCCTTACATTACTGCAAGTCACCACATATATAACCTTGGAGGTTCTTTTGACATTTTTAGGGAAGAATCCCTTTCCTTCAATTGTTCCCTGGAAACCTTACTAGAGAAGTAGATAAATAAAATTAGTGACTTAAAAAAATTGTAAAAGTCTATTTAAAAAATAATATAAATCGGCCAAAAAAATGCTACATAGTTTCAAATACTGCAAATCACCAACCAAATTTAAGCATTCATATAATCCCATTCCACTGTGTTCCAAATATAATACCATAACATGTATAATTTCAACAATGTCCAAAATAATACATACAGTACAGTGCCCACTGTTGATATAATACTGTCATACTATTCCTAAATATCATTCAAGAATAATACCACAACAAGGTGCAAAGGTACCAAATAGTGCCTAGAAAAAGTTGCCGCACTTTGTCTATATGCTAGTATACTGGCTAAATAATATTTTTATACAGAGGCTATGGAAGACCAAAATAGTATTATATTTTGGTCTTCCATAGCCTCTGTATAAAAATATTATTTAGCCAGTAATACTATGTATTAATACTACAGTAATACAGTATAATACTATGCTCAAAATACCCCCACACAATGGTGCTAAGAATATTGCTACAGGCAATAAGAGGCATAGTCATACACATGAATGAATACACACACACAGCCACCATTCATAAATTGATAAGTTGGTGAGCCCCACTGCCCCCTCACAGTTTACCAAGTACAGCACCGTCCATTGGATAATGGCTGTGCTTTGTATTTCAGTTCAACCCGGTTCACTTGAATGGGATGGACCTGCACTTTGGCCATGTGACTGATAAAAGTGACATCATTGACCTAGGAAGAGGTGCTCATGTCTCTTCAAACAGCTGATCAGCAGGATTGCCAGGAGTAGGACCCCCAAAGATCCTAAACATAGGGCTTCAGTACAGTGGCGTACATAGAGAAGTAAGGGCCTCATAACAAGGATCAAATCAGGCCCCCCACACAGGACAGAAGGGTTTCTGCCTAAACCCTTCCCAAAGACCCTTGGACCAACTAAGACTGGGCCCCCTTTTGCCCTGGGCCCCATAGCAGTCGTCTGGTCTGCCGCTATGGTAGTTACTCCTCTGCCTCAATATTAGGGCTCATTCAGATGACCATATGAACACGTCCGCACTCGTTCCGCTATTTTGCTATTCTGCGGACTGAACACCATGTGCTGTCTGCATCTGTACCTCCGTGGCCCTGCAAAAAACATAGAACATGTCCTATTCTTGTCCGCAATTGTGGACAAGAATCGGCATTTCTATCAGTGCTGGCCATGTGTGGTTCACAAATTGCAGAATGCACACTGGCTGATATCCGTATTTTGTGGACCTCAAAACACTACAGTTGTATGAATGCGCCCTTAGACTATTCTATATTTTTCAAACCAGCACCTGGATGTGAATACTTTTGTAATTGCATGTAATCAAAAATTTAGTATAGCCACTGAGTTATTCAATGAACTCTATAATGCCACCTGCTGTTTATCCTTTTTCTAAAATCTCTGTCTAGCTCAGTGAGGTTGACATACAAGTTCAAGAAATGGGATATATTTGACAGCAAAAGTCAGTTTGTGAAGTTGATGTGTTGAAAGCAGGAAAAATGGGCACATGTAAAAGATCTGAGAGCCAGCTACTTTCACACTTGCGTTGTTAATTCAGGTACTGAGATCTGGCAGAGGATCTCTATACCTGAATTAAACTGATCCGTTTTGATTTTGCACATCAGGATGCATCAGTTCAGTTGGGATGCAGTTGTGTGAAATCAAAACTGAAGAAAACTGATCAGGCACTAAATACATTGAAAGTCAATGGGTGACGGATCCGTTTTTTTAGTCTCCTAAAAAAACTGATCCGTCACCATTGACTTGCATTGGTTTCAGTACCTGATCAGTTTCTTTCAGTTTTTATGACCGGACACAAAATCACAGCTTGCTGCGGTTTTGTGTCCGGTCACAAAACTGAAAGCTGCCTGAACTGAAGACATCCTGATGCATCCTGAACGGATCTCTTTCCATTCAGAATGCATGGGGACAAAACTGATCAGTTTTTTTCCGGTATTGAGATCCTCTGCCTGATCTCAATACCGGAAAACCACAATGCAAGTGTGAATCAGCAGCACATTATAAACTAGTGTATAGTTCATGCCTAACACACAGGTCCAGCAGTCCTTAGACAACCCAGTGCAAAGTTTCAGCTCATAATGAACTTTTTTTAAAGGCTCATATATCAAAAGGATAATCTCAGTGATAGCAGCCCATAAGTCACGGAGGCAGGAACAAGCACAGGGTGCACACCACCTACCTCCATGGCTTATGGACTGTCATCACTCACTTTATTCTTTTGATATGAATTAGTTAAGGATCACTACTGGAATGTTGCCTGCATCTCCACTATTATGCGCCAATTTGTGATGGCTAGGTGGCTGGGTCAGAGCATTTCCAAAATATTAAGTCTTATGGGGTGTTCCCTGTATGAGGTGATTCATACCAATTGTGTGTTTGGTAAGCCAAGGCGAGCCCATCGGTTCATCCAACAGAGACTAATGTAGTACAAATTGCTGAAAATGTTTGACTGATCATCTGCCCATGCTGACCATGGAGCAATAAAAGAAGGAGCCCTGGTCTAAAGAATCATAGCCTCTTTTAGGGAATTGTAGACACTAGGAAGTATGTGTGTCACTAACTTTCACACTTGCATTGTGGTTTTCCGGTATTGAGATCAGGCAGAGGATCTCAATACCAGAAAAAAACTGATCAGTTTTGTCCCTATGCATTCTGAATGGAAAGAGATCCGTTCAGGATGCATCAGGATGTCTTCAGTTCAGGCAGCTTTCAGTTTTGTGACCGGACACAAAACCGCAGCAAGCTGTAATTTTGTGTCCGGTCATAAAAACTGAAAGAAACTGATCAGGTACTGAAACCAATGTAAGGCTACTTTCACACTGGCGGCAGGCCTGATCCGGCAGGTGAAGGGTGCTGCCGGATCAGGCCTGCCGCAGTGACATGTGTGGAGCCGGAACCGCGCTCCGGCCCCCACACATGTCACACAGTACATACATACACATAAACATACACACACATATAGACAAACACACATACATACTTACATGCTCCCCGGCAGGTCTTCGGAGCGTCAGAGGGACAGGACGGCTCACACAGGTCACGATTCCGCACAGCGCCCTCTGCTGGGCGCCTGGTGGAATCATGACGATTCCACCAGGCGCCCAGCAGAGGGCGCTGTGGGGAATCGTGACCTGTGTGAGCCCTCCTGTCCCTGACGCTCCGAAGACCTGCCGGGGAGCATGTAAGTATGTATGTGTGTTTGTATGTCTATATGTGTGTGTATGTGTATGTATGTGTCTATGTGTAGCCGGATCCGTAATGGACTCCATTGAAAGTCAATGGAGGGCGGATCCGGTTACCATTATGGTCACACCAGACGGATCCACCCCCATTGACTTGCATTGGGGGTCATTCCGGATCCGTCTTGGTGCGGATGCCTGGACCGGAGAGCAAACCGCAGCATGCTGCGGTTTGTTCTCCGGTCTGAAGACGGAACGGAATGCTTTCAGGAGCATTCCGTTGTCTTCAGTTCAGTTTTGTCCCCATTGACAATGAATGGGGACAAAACTGAAGCGTTTTATTCCGGTATTGAGCCCCTATGACGGAACTCAATACCGGAATTCCATAACGCTAGTGTGAAAGTAGCCTTAGGAGACTAAAAAAACGGATCCGTCACCCATTGACTTTTAATGTATTTAGTGCCTGATCAGTTTTCTTCAGTTTTGATTTCACACAACTGAACTGATGCTTCCAGTATTGAGCCCCTATGACGGAACTGAATACTGGAATTTGAAGACGCTAGTGTGAAAGTAGCCTAACCTGGGGAAGGAATGGTACCAGCATGAACTAAGATAAGATAAGTCAGTAGAGCAATGTTCCTCAACTCCAGTCCTCAGGGCCCTCCTGCTGATCATGATTTGAGAATATCCCACACAACGAGTACCTGTAATAAGTCTTGATGCATTGACACTAATATCACCTGCACAGTAATAAGAAAATCCTGAAAACATAACCAGCAGGTGGGACTTCAAGGACTGGAGCTGAGGAACACCGAGGTAGAGGAAATGTGGTGCTCTGTACACATTCATGCCCAGGGGGCTATTACTTTGACACATACTGTATCACCTACATTGGTGCAGACCAACACCACCCCTGCTTGGTCACAGCATTCCACGATAACAGTGGCCTCTTTCATCCTGTCACATGACAATAATTGTTCAGAATGGTTTAAGGACAAAGAGCTGAAGGTGTTGACTTAGCTCCCAAACTCCTCAGAACTCAATCCAATTGAGTATATTTGGAATCTGCCAGGAAAAAAAAAAAAAAAAAAAAGTAGAATCCATGGAGGCCCTCCCTCACACATTTCAAGATTTAAAGCATGTGCTAATAAATTCTTAAAATTCCACAAGACACATTCAAAGGTCTTCTGAAGCCCATGGCTTCAAGGATCAGGACAATTTTGGTGGCATGAGGGGAACATACGTAAGTCAAGTGGATTTCATACACTTGCACCATATTTAGATTTTAAACACAAATTGCAAAGCCTAAAAATCCATACTTAGTTGAGGGTGAAGGGTAATGTGCTGGGTCAGGGAGGCTTGGTCATCCTGCTGTGACTGGGTCTCATGATGTCTGGAAACTGCAAAAGTTTCTAGCGCAGTGAATGCCAGAATCTTTTGGCTGCTTCATTATCTACTTACAGAAAACTTAAAATCTATGTACAGGTACTGTTTTATTTTTTAGGTGCAATAGGTGGTAGATTTAGGTCCCCTCTGCCATTCGAGTCCTCAAGAAGTGCCTAACTGTCTGAGTGGTCAGTCCACAATTACACCGTATCACTATAACATTGTGATAGGACAGTGCATGGCCTTGCCAAAAATTCCCTGTAAGTATTTTATTCTTGGTATTGTTCTTGGAATCCACAGAAATAAGAAATACGCTAAAAGAATGTAAAGGGTTCATGGTCACTTTCAATTTTCATGCTTGAGTAGTCTATTAAGCATATCTCTCTGCAGAGAAAAATAACCTGTGTACAGAATAATCTGTTACTTGCCCTTGAGTGCTCAACTAGTTTACAAGGAGCGCATCACTCCACGGCAGAAGAAAACACTTGTGTCAGTCCTGATCAGTTAAAATGGGAATTACTGTAGACATTGATGCAATTGTGGCTGTAGGTACAAGGCCTAGAAATGATAGTGCGAGATTAAAGTGTATAGAAATAAGTATTGTGTTCTATAAAGCGAGGTATGAGGGCACGTTATCGGATTACATCTCCCATCCTCCCCTCTAAAGGTGTTTCGTGGGAGATTTAATTGTAAGTTATTTATCAGGAAAAAACAACTCTAAAAAATATTTTCCTGGTGGCCTCTAGTTTATCTGTTCCCAGTGACAGATCACAGATAACTTCCTGTAACACTAGGCTGCTCCTGTCGCGACCCTCTATATCCTTTTCCTTCACATGGAGTATGGTCTATTGTGTTCTTTTAGACACATCCAGTGTTTCAGATCTCAGTGGCTTTTCAGGAAAGGGCTGCCGAGGAATAGACAGGGCATTTTTATTAGCCAAATAATCTAAACAAAATGCCAGCTGCTATCAGGTCTTCAGGCACTTGGAGGCACTTTAAGGGCATACGTCAATGTAATGAGAGGTTCCCGCCTGGTGAATACTGCCATCTGGGGAACCATTGCTATGCTGAACACTCAAAATGAAAGTAACCAATTAAAAAGCAGGCAAATATAAGTTCTCATTGTAACTTTAGTTTGCAATAGAATGAACATTTATTTTGACTGGTTTGTTATCTTAGTAGTTTTTTTGGAAGAAGTGCATTTCATATTAATCGAAAGAGTTTTTGAAAAATCTTTCAGACTTATCTGATCGATAGATTTCCACTGCTGTCTTGAAATCTGTCAGCTCCAAAAAAACCTTAAACTAGAGTAAGCGGTGTATCGCGTAGGTGATGCCGAGTCTGGTTATGTCATTTTTAGCTTCATACTTAGATTCTGACGCTGTGCTCCCACAAACCAGCAGTAAAATGCACCAAGGTCATGCATATAATGGAGAGGACTCGAGGAGGAGTCCTGTCAATGCCTTGTATTGCTGGTTTATGGAAGCACAGCACTGAAATGAAAGAGTATGAAGTTAAAAATTACATAACCGGACTCCTTATACTAGAAAGCGCTTACTCTAGTTTTTGGAGGTGTTTTGGTGCTGACATATTTCCTTTAAAGTGCTAGCACACCTTCATATCTGTGAAATGCTCATTGAACCAACGCTATTTCTCCCAATTCCCCCATACACATATGTTTGGTTCTGTTTTAAATGAGGCAGAGGGAGGGAAGGGGGGAGAGGAGCCACTGGCAGACACTTCTTGTTGCACTCATTTCCCAGTAGAATAAAAGGATAGGACAACAATTTCCAATTTGATTCTTCTCCTCCTCGACATCATCTGTCAGGACAAAGGTTGGTAGTTCTCCATACACATTAAATTGTCAGCCAGTCCCACCAAAACCGGTAAGACTTTAGATCTACAGAAGGTGGTGACTTGTTTTCTGGCTGCTGCAAGTTGACAGGATTTCTACTGCCTTAGCGGGAGCAGATGATCTTTCCCTTGGTGGGACAAGCTGATATTGAGTTGCTAACTACTTATGGAACTGTGCTACAAATCAATATACAATAGTGTGTACAGCAGGGATAGCCAACCTACAGCTCTCCACATGTTGTAAAACTACAATTCCCACCTTGCCCTGCTGTAGGCTGATAGCTGTAGGCAGTCTGGGCATGCTAGGACTTGTAGTTTTGCAGCTGGAGAGCTGCAGGTTGGCCATCCCTGGTGTACAGCATGCAGCCTTATCAGAACTGGTGGAGATTAAACAGTAGAAAAGATGTTCTTGGCAACCATTCTGATTCCAGTTTTTAGATTTTTTTTATTTTTTTCCAGAGGTGTTCTGCTCATTAGAACCCATGGGGTGTCCAGGTATTTCACGTAGATTACGAAGAATTAACACATGTATATTTTGACCCATGTAAATAAGAGGCTATGAAGACACCATCTACCACCATCTACAGTAAATATGAAGTGACATGCACATTAATGTAGTTAGAATAAATGGTTTCTTGCATAAAAGACAAAATAGTCATTTGTATTTGTGTGCTGAAATTATGGGCATTATAACATTACATAGTGTGAAGGACTGAAGAATATTGTTCATTCTTAGATGATACTAATTGTACTAACTCTTTTGCAAACCATTCTAACAAATAGCGGTTTTCTCATACCTAACTTTTAATTAAATACACTCGTGTCCCTAATCGTAGGGACACACCCAAGTGTGACTCATTCTGCAAACCAGTGACTGAGTGACTGTAGTTTGAGGTCGAACCAGCCAGCTGTATTTATTTACTACGAGGTCAGCAGGAAAGACATTACTAAGAACTACCCTGCATCTAAGAATCCACTTCATCACTAAAGGCAGTGTTCCTCAACTCCAGTCCTCAGGGCCCACTTGCCGGTCATGTTTTCAGGATTTCCTTAGTATTGAGCAGGTGATATAATTGGTGTCCATGCAGCAGGACTTACTACAGGTATTCATTCTGTGGGATATTCTCAAATTATGAGCGGTAGGTGGGCCCTGAGGCCTGAAGTTGAGGAACACTGACTAACGGGAACCTGGTACCTCAAAATGCAGTGTAATCTGCAGAAAGCATCTTATAGAGCTGGAGGAGCAGAGCAGATTGATACATAGTTTTATGGGAAAAGATTCAGTTCAGTAATTTATAAATTTAGACTTCTGCTCTAAGCTTAAAGGGGTATTCTGGATACCCTTCTTTTTCCCGTAGAAATAACTGGAGCTGCAGCACGCATTTCCAACCAACTGCTCCATCCATTTCAGGGCGGTTGCATGGAGTACAGGCCCCCCATTCCCTGGATGGGGGATAACTTTCTGTAACCGAAATACCCCTTTAAAGTGTAACTGTTCTTTTGTTTTATTTTTAACTAGCAGAAGGACCCGGCTTCGCCCGGGTACATTTCATTTAATGTTTGTGTGTGTGTCGTTAAAAGATATTGAAATTGACCTCTACAGCACCCCACCTCCTTAACAGTAACCTCCACAGCCCCACCCCTTAACACTGACTCCCCACACAGTGCCCCGCCTCCTTAAAATGGGACTTCTACAGCAGCCCACCCCCTTAACTTTGACCTTTACAGCAGCCTGCACCTTTAACAGTGAGTTCCACAGCACCTCACCCCCTTGACAGTGACCTCCACAGAGCCTGCCCTCTTAAGTGACATCTACAGTACCCTCCCCTTAACACTGACCATAGGTTACAGTCCCCTTAACTGACCTCCACCATTCCTGGCTCCCTTGACAGAGACCTCCACAGAGACTGCCCCTTTAACAGTGACTGTCACAGTACCCCGCTCCCTTAACAGTGGCCTCACAGTACCCCACTGCCCCTTTAATAGTGACCTCCAAAGTCCCCTCATCCCTTAACAGTGACCACCACAGTGCCCCCCTCTTTAACAGTGACCTTCACAGCAGCCTGCCCCCTTAACAGTTACATGCACAGCGATCTCCCCTTTAACTGTGACCTCCACAGCAGCCTGCCCCTAGGGTAGCCAGAGGTCTGTTTTTAGGCCGGCTTTCAGACTCCCTGTCGTCCATCCAGGCCCTGCGCCGGATGGAGACAGGGATGTCCTTTTAAACAGCTCACTCTCAGACAGCAGCACTGTGCAGTCTAAGCATGAGCTGCAGGAAGAAAGTCACCCTCCTTCCCACCCCTGCAGCTAACAGAAGTTGATTTTACCTTCATTTTTGCAATCCCTGTTGGCTGAGTGAGAGGGGGGCGTGGCCTGATCGGGTCAGTGGCGTGGCTCAGCGAGACCTTGGGGGGGGGGGGCTTAAGACCTTCTTTTGAGGGTGGCCTGAATTACAGGTTGATGCCATGGTAATTTATGAGGAAACACAGTGGGTAGCAGTAGAAGAAAACATCTTTTATTACTACTGAATGGTAAATATGTGACATTTACATTATATTCGGTAATGATTGATGATGAATTAGTCTAAAACATAAGGTATATTTATGGTAACCAGAATACCCCTTAAACAGTGTCATCCACAGCGCTCTGCCCCTTTAAAGCAGACCTACAGCAGTGAAGAAAACGGGGTGGGCTGTTATGAAAACCTAGTGTGAAACTGTCTATATGTGGAGGCTAAGGGCCTGCAAGCTTCTTTTGGCTGATAAGGGTCATGTGACCAGACTTCTTGGCTAATGCATTTTTTGGGAATATCTCAGGAACGGTACATCCTAGAGAGCTGAGAGCCGGTCTAAAACATTCCCAGACACCTGATGTACCTGTTTGCCAAATTTCGTGATTGTAGCTGCGACGGTGTGGATTCCTTTAGCAGGCGGACATACACACATGCATACATACACTCAGCTTTATATATTAGATATTGAGTAGGGACAGGGACGTTAAACAATTTTGTAATGTACTTTATTAGGGAAAGATGTTTTTTGTACTAGAAAACTGGGGTGTAAAAGTCTTCTTAGCAAAGTTCTTTGAAGACCGTTTTTGTTTTTTACTCCTCGCCTTCCTAGAGCCATAACATTTTTATTTTCCTGTTCACATAGCTATATGAGGGCTTTTTTATGCAGGACAAGTTGTACAATTCACTGTTGCATGCAATGTAGTAGAAAGCCAAAAACAAAATTCCTAATGGGGTGCAATTGTTTTAAAAAAAAAAAAAAAAAAAAAGCTTTAGTTTTTTTTAGTTTTATGGGTTCCGTTTTTACGGCATTCACTATGCAGTAAAACTGACTTGTGCGCTTTTTTCTCCGGTTCAGTATGATTACAATGATACACATTTATATAGTTTTTATTGTGTTTTAATACTGAAAAAGAAACTTTTCATCTCCATATTCTGACCCCTATACATTTTTTATGGTTATGTCTATGGAGTTGTAGGAGAGCTTATTTGGTGGGACGTTCTCTAGTTTTTATTGATATCATGGAGTGTGTATGACTTTTGGATCACTTTTTATAACATTTTTTGAGGAAGTGAAGTGCCACAAAATTGGTGAATCAGCCATTTTTTCCCCTATTATGAAGTTTGCCGTATGGGATAAAACATTTTTTTTATTATTCTAGGGACAGGGGGTTATTTGAAATTATTTTTTCTTCATATATTTCTAAAAACTCAGGCCTATTATTAGCATGGAATGCCTTCCCCAATCTCAGCCAGGGGAAGGTGGATTGGGCCAGTAAGCACGAGGCTTCTGGTTTTAGCGCTCTCAGATGTGCCATGGTCACATTTGACCATGGCATCTGAGGAGGCAGAGCAGGCACGGTCTTTAAATACCAGATTCCGCCATACATGTACAGCAGAGGTTTGGAAGGGGTTAACATACGTAGGCTTCCATGCTGCCTCTTGTCTCTATCTGTTATAATGGTGGTCCATGTCACCTGCTGCTCCCCTATCCTGGGCAGGCTCAGACATTACTCCACTCTCTTTGTGTGTACTGGGGCTAATGCTCACTGAACTATTCTTTGGTACTGCTAAAGTTAATCTTTCCCTCTTGCTCTATGTTCAGCTGCTGACAGTCTGTTCAGGTCTTCTGTTTATACTGAGCTATTAGTCCTTTGCCTGAGCTTAGGTTTTCTAGTGTTTGTTAATTGTAGTGTACATGTAAGTTTCCTGTGTCTGCCTTGTATGAATTCTTCTTGTTCACAGACACTGATCCGCCTCTGCCTGCCCTGACCTCAGACTTGTTTTATGGATGCGCATGAACTCTGCCTACCCTAATCCTGAAGTGTCTCTTGGCTAAGTATTGTCTGCTCTTTTGGTGCTTCACACTGTTATCTCTGACCCCCATGGGTCAGCTAACAACTACACTGTGACTATTTCAGGAGGTAGCAGCCTGGTTAGTTCCCGGCGGTTCCCTGTATAGGTGTTAAAGGGTGACTACCAGGGGAAACCCTAGGATTATACCCTTAGTTGGCACAATGAGTCAACACCCACTGCCTGTTACACTACCCAAGTCCCTGATTACAGTATGCACATGTGACCTATCATTGCTCACCACCCTGATTATCTGACTTGTTACACACAGGTATCTTCAGTAGAACGGACAACCGACAATACTTAGTGACACTCAGAGCTTTGTTAAAGGGGTTCTCCGGGAATTAAGAAATGAAAATACGCAAATGTTACTTTTTATAAATATATTCCCAAATACCTTTCATTAGTTATGATGTCTCGTTTTGTCAAGGGAGCAATGATTAGGAGAAACAAAATGGCAAACATCCTATTAGTGCACACAAAACCTGTCCTAGTCACACAGCAGGACAAGTTACTTCACAACACAGAGAAAGAGCTGCCTCATCCTCCTCTCTGCTGTCAGGGATTATGATCTTGAATACAGTTTAATATATTTAGCTGAATCTTTGTGGGAATGGAGTTCATGAGGAGACATGAAGTACAGAGAGGACAAACAGGACAGACTGTGATAATGGAGACGGCACACAAGAGCTGCTGCTTATTAGCCACATCTGCTCATGAACTCCATTCCTAAAGATCCTATCATTTGTAATGAGGACCATAATCCCTGACAAATAGAGAGGAGGATGAGGCAGTTCTTTACCTCAGTGTTGTGAAGTAACTTTTTCTCCTTTATGATTAGGAGAGGTTTTGTGTGTACTAATAGGAAAAGTAGACATTTTGTTTCTCCTAATAATTGCTCCCCAGACAAAATGAGCCATTATAACTAATGAAAGATATTTAGGAATATATTTATAATAAAGTAATATTTAAGTATTTACATTTTCTTAATTCCCGGAGAAACCCTTTAAGATGACTCTTTAAACTGAAACAGTTACACTTTAAGATGGCCCACTATTATCAGCGATTGATAGCATCGCTGTGTATACAGAATTGGGCATCTTTCACAGGGGCGATATGGAATAAGTCAGGAATTTCCCCCAAAAAATTGATGGTTTTTCATTCAAGTTCTGTCAGCTTTGTCTGTGATTGGGTTTAGTGTAACATAGTAACATAGTTTGTAAGGCCGAAAAAAGACATCTGTCCATCCAGTTCAGCCTGTTTTCCCACAAGTTGATCCAGAGGAAGGCAAAAAAAAAACCCTGTGAGGTAGAAGCCAATTTTCCTCACTTTAGGGGAAAAAATTCCTTCCCGACTCCAATCAGGCAATCAGAATAACTCCCTGGATCAACAACCCCTCTCTAGTAACTATAACCTGTAATATTATTACCCTCCAGAAATACATCCAGGCCCTTCTTGAACTCTTTTAGTGAACTTACCATCACCACCTCCTCAGCCAGAGAGTTCCACAGTCTCACTGCTCTTACCGTAAAGAATCCTCTTCTATGTTTATGTACAAACCTTCGCAGAGGACGCAGAGGATGTCCCCTCATCACAGGCACAGTCCTCGGGATAAATAGATGATGGGATAGATCTCTGTACTGACCCCTGATATATTTATACATAGTTATTAGATCTCCCCTCAGTCGTCTTTTTTCTAAAGTGAATAACCCTAATTTTGATAATCTTTCTGGGTACTGTAGTCCACCCATTCCAGTTATTACTTTAGTTGCCCTCCTCTGAACCCTCTCCAGCTCTGCTATGTCTGCCTTGTACACAGGAGCCCAGAACTGTACACAGTATTCCATGTGTGGTCTGACTAGTGATTTGTAAAGTGGCAGGACTATGTTCTCATCACGGGCATCTATGCCCCTTTTGATGCAACCCATGATCTTATTGGCCTTGGCAGCAGCTGTCTGGCACTGGCTTCTACAGCTTAGTTCGCTGTTCACTAAAATTCCTAGGTCCTTTTCCATGTCAGAGTTACCCAATGCTTTACCATTTAGTATGTACTGGTGACTTGCATTATTCCTTCCCATATGCATAACTTTACATTTGTCAGTGTTAAACCTCATCTGCCACTTTTCTGACCAAGCCTCCAGTCTATCCAGATCCTGCTGTAGCAGTGCACTGTCCTCCTCTGTGTTAATTACTTTACACAGTTTAGTGTCATCTGCAAAAATTGATATTTTACTATGCAAACCTTCTACAATATCATTAATAAATATATTGAAGAGAATAGGACTCAATACTGACCCCTGTGGTACCCCACTAGTGACAGTGACCCAATCTGAGTATCTACCGTTAATAACCACCCTCTGTTTTCTATCACTGAGCCAGTTACTTACCCACATACAGACATTTTCTCCCAGGCCAAGCATTCTCATTTTGTATACTAACCTTTTATGTGGTACCGTGTCAAACGCTTCGGAGAAGTCCAAATATATGACATCCATTGAGTCGCCGCGGTCAAGTCTAGAACTTACCTCCTCATAGAAACTGATTAAATTGGTTTGACATGACCGATCCCTCATGAAGCCATGCTGATACAGAGTTATTTGCTTATTTTCATTGAGGTACTCCAAGATAGCATCTCTCAGAAAACCTTCAAACAGTTTACCCACAACAGAAGTTAAACTTACCGGCCTATAGTTTCCGGGCTCTGTTTTTGGACCCTTTTTGAATATTGGCACCACATTTGCTATGCACCAATCCTGTGGAACACTCCCTGTCAGTATAGAGTCCTTAAATATCAGAAATAAGGGTCTGTCGATGACATTATTTAATTCTCTTAGGATACGGGGGTGTATGCCATCTGGTCCTGGTGATTTGTCTATTTTAATATTTTTAAGACATTGCTGTACCTCTTCCTGGGTCAGAGAGGACACTTTTAAAGGGGAATTTACTTTTATACTCTGCATTTCATCTGACAGTTTATTTTCCTCAGTGAATACAGTGGAGAAAAAGTTATTTAGTAGCTTCGCTTTCTCCTCATCGCTCTCTGCAACTCCCCCCTCATTACTCTGTAAGGGGCCGACATCTTCAGGTTTATACTTTTTAGTATTTATATAATTGAACATTTTAGGGTTAGTTTTACTCTCTTTGGCAATTCACCTCTCGGTCTCTAGTTTGGCTGCTTTTATTTGTCTTTTACATATTCTATTTTTTTCCTTATAGTTTTTTAATGCTTCCTCGCTCCCCTCCTGTTTTAGTGATTTAAATACTTTCTTTTTGTCATTTATTGCTTTCTTTACAGTTCTATTTATCCACATTGGTTTTTTCTTGTTTCTTATTTTATTCCTATACGGTATGTACCTCTCACAATTTGATATTAGGATGCTTTTAAAAATATCCCATTTTGTGGCTGTATTTTTATTTTTGAGGACTTTGTCCCAGTTAGTTAGGCCTATGGCCTCTCTTAGTTGGCTAAATTTAGCTTTTTTGAAGTTTGGTATTTTTGTTCCTGCCTGAAGAAACACTCTTTTGAATGACAATTGGAAGGTTATTATGTTATGGTCACTGTTTCCCAGGTGTCCCCCAACCTGCACATCCGTTGTTCTGTCAGGTCTATTGGTTAATACTAAGTCCAGTATGGCCGTCCCTCTAGTGGGGTCCTGAACCAGTTGGGAAAGGTAATTGCCTTTGGTTATTGCCAAGAACCTGTTTCCTTTATGAGATGTACAGATTTCAGTTTCTCAGTCTATATCTGGGTAGTTGAAGTCCCCCATAATAATGACCTCATTATGATTTGCCGCCTCGTCTATTTCGTTTAGAAGTAGATTTTCTGTGGTCTCTGATATATTGGGTGGTTTATAATAAACCCCTATTAGTATTTTATTATTGTTTTTGGCTCCATTTATTTCTACCCACAGTGACTCCACATGTTCATGTCCCTCACTTATATCTTCCCGGAGTGTGGGCTTTAGGCACGACTTTACATAAAGGCAGACCCCTCCCCCTCTCCGGTTTTGACGATCCTTTCTAAAAAGATTGTAACCCTGTACGTTGACTGCCCAGTCATAGCTATCATCCAGCCATGTCTCAGTTACTCCTACTATGTCATAATTCTCCTCACACATCACTAATTCCAGTTCACCAGTTTTATTAGCTAGGCTTCTGGCATTAGTGTACATACAATTAAGAGGTTGATGTATATTTCTTACCCTGCACCTTTCCTTCTGATCTATTCTAGTTCCTCCTTCCATTCCTCCCCCAGTTCCATTACCTTGCCCCAAGTCTCTATCTGCACTATCTTCCCCTCCTATAATGTAGTTACCCTCCCCCCCAGTCCCTAGTTTAAACACTCCTCCAGCGTTCTAGCCATCTTCTCCCCCAAAACAGCTGCCCCTTCCCCATTGAGGTGCAGCCCATCCCTACGGTAGAGCCAGAGTTTTTTTTTTTCCAGATTCCATCTGTTTTGCATAAATTTTTCAAGTGTGTTATGAAAAACTGAACAAAACGTCTCCTTGCTAATCTACTGTTAAACACTTTGCATCCGGATATCTTCTGTTTTTCACGCAGCCCAGGACGGTGTGCAAAGTGGACAATACAGAACATTCTGACCACAACGATCATCAGTGTAAAACAACGCTCATGTACTGTATACACGCAAATTGAAATTAATGAGTCAATATTCAGTCTGGATGCTGCCCATTCACAAACTAGAATGTTTTCGGACAGAAAACTCGCTTGTGTGAAATTAACCTTATCAGTCACTGATAAGACAGCCCCGCATACAACTGAACTCAGAAAAAGCAAAGACTTAAATGCATAAATTATGAGTTTTACTGAATCTCAAACCTACAGTATATATGAATCTGTTCAGCTTCTCCTGCTCTATAACCTGCTGCCTGTAGATTGCACTGCATTTCATGGTGACAAAGTGCTCTTTAAATATCCGGTGATCCAAGTCTGTAATTAGGAAGGCTGTGTTGTCTACCAGAGAGAAACAGATGAACTCCTTTTATGGTTGAAGGTCAATGAGCAATAAAAACTGAAATAACTAATATTTGCAAGCCATGTGCTGTTTGTTCAGATGTTCACCTGAAGACCCTTAACGAAAGAGCAGTTTTTATTGTATTTTAAACATTTTATTGATCAATGGAGCTTAAAAATAGAACAGGTACATGGAGCCATCTGTGGTGCTCTGGAGATGTGAGGCCCTCATATCAAACTGAGTAAATGAATGAGAGGCTACTAAATGATTTTATTTGGCTACAGTAAACTTTTACAAACGTAAAAACACTTTAAGATGTGTTAAAAAAAAAAATCACAAATTTATTATTTTTTTAGTTATTTCTCTTGCTTATCTAGTGACAGCATATTCAACAGTGTTCTATAGACCTTGTAATCACTCAATGTCTCTATCAGAGCTAATAATCTAAATTCCCCATCAGCATTGTCTTTGTCATATTGGAAGAAACCAGAATACTAGGTAGAAACCAGATACATGCAGATGTTGCCATTGGTTGGAATCAAACCCAAGATCCCAGTGTTACAAGGCCTTCATGCTGTATCTTCATTACCATACCACTTGGTTCCCATACCGAGGGTGTAGGAAGGTGCATTCACTGTCAACAGGTGTCTGGTTGGAAAAATCCACAGGCAGCAGTCAGAAGAATCTTATAAACCATCCATGCGTTTGTTATATGGATTCTACATACTTCCTGAGTGGCTACAAGACCAAAATCAACAAAGATCCTCCAACATTTCCAAGACAGCATGCCTAGGCATACCAATGCAAATGACACCTCTGAATTATTCCAAATAGTAGTCCTTACAGCAAACTATTCCCATACTACTACCAAATAGTACCTGAATAGTGGTCCCACATTTAATATTTTCCTCACAGTTGAGCCTTGATAAAGTGTTGGACAGAAAGTAGTGTCAGGACCATAACTGTGGGTCTAGCTTCTAAACCACACATTTTGCCACTGTAGAGGAAATCTAATGTTATCTGGCACCTGTACAAATGATGACATTAAATCAGTCAGGAGAGTCCCAAGAAAACATCCTTAAAAGAATATACAGTACAGACCAAATGTTTGGACACGACTGTTCATTCTGTATTTTAATGACTATGACAATTGTAGATTCACACTGAAGGCATCAAAACTATGAATTAACACATCTGAAATTATATACTTAACAAAAAAGTGGGAAACAACTTAAAATATGTCTTATATTCTAGGTTCTTCAAAGTAGCCACCTTTTGCTTTGATAACTGCTTTGCACACTCTTGGCACTCTCTTGATGAGCTTCAAGAGGTAGTCACCTGAAATGATTTTCACTTCACAGGTGTGCCCTGTCCGGTTTAATAAGTGGGATTTCTTGCCTTATAAATGGGGTTGGGACCATGAGTTGTGTTGGGCAGAAGTCAGGTGGATACACAGCTGATAGTCCTACTGAATAGACTGTTAGAATTTGTATTATGGCAAGAAAACAGCAGCTAAGTAAAGAAAAACGAGTGGCCATCATTACTTTAAGAAATGAAGGTCAGTCAGTCCGAAAAATTGGGAAAACTTTGAAAGTGTCCCCAAGTGAAATCGCAAAAATCATTCAAACGCTACAAAGAAACTGGCTCACATGAGGACCGCCCCAGGAAAGGAAGACCAAGAGTCACCTCTGTTGCGGAGGATAAGTTCATCTGAGTCGCCAGCCTCAGAAATCACAGTTTAACAGCAGCTCAGATTAGAGACCAGGTCAATGCCACACAGAGTTCTTGCAGCAGACACATCTCTACAACAACTGTTAAGAGAAGACTGTGTGCAGCAGGCCTTCATGGTAAAATAGCTGCTAGGGAACCACTGCTAAGGACAGGCAACAAGCAGAAGAGACTTGTTTGGCTAAAGAACACAAGGAATGGACATTAGACCAGTGGAAATCTGTGCTTTGGTCTGATGAGTCCAAATTTGAGATCTTTGGTTCCAACCACCGTGTCTTTGTGCGACGCAGAAAAGGTGAACGGATGGACTCTACATGCCTGGTTCCCACTGTGAAGCATGGAGGAGGAGGTGTGATGGTGTGGGGGGTGCTTTGCTGGTGACACTGTTGGGGATTTATTCAAAATTGAAGGCATACTGAACCAGCATGGCTACCACAGCATCTTGCAGCGGCATGCTATTCCATCCGGTTTGCATTTAGTTGGACCATCATTTATTTATCAACAGGACAATGACCCCCAAACACCTCCAGGCTGTGTAAGGGCTATTTGACCAAGAAGGAGAGTGATAGGGTGACCTGGCCTCCACAGTCACCAGACCTGAACCTAATCGAGATGCTTTGGGGTGAGCTGGACCACAGAGTGAAGGCAAAAGGGCCAACAAGTGCTAAGCATCTCTGGGATCTCCTTCAAGACTGTTGGAATACCATTTCAGGTGACTACCTCTTAAAACTCATCAAGAGAATGCCAAGAGTGTGCAAAGCAGTAATCAAAGCAAAAGGTGGCTACTTTGAAGAACCTAGACTAAGACATATTTTCAGTTTCACACTTTTTTGTTAAGTATATAATTCCACATGTGTTAATTCATAGTTTTGATGCCTTCAGTGTGAATCTACAATTTTCATAGTCATGAAAATACAGAAAACTCTTTGAATGAGAAGGTGTGTACTGTACATGTTAGAGTACTTTCACACCAGCGTTTTTGCTGGATCCAGTTGTATTATCTTTTAAATAGCCAAACTGATCCGTTATGAACTCCATTGAAAGTCTATTGAGTCTGAGAAAACGGATCCGTCCCCATTGACTTACATTGTGAGTCATGATGGATCAGTTTGGATCAATTTCTTCATGCGGACACCAAAACGCAGCAAGCAGCGTTTTAGTGTCCACCTCCAAAACGGAATGCTGACTGAACTGAAGCAAAACTGATGCATTCTGAACGGCTCCTTTTCCATTCAGAATGCATTAGGACAAAACTGATCAGTTTTGGACTGTTTATGAGAGCCTGTGACGGATCTCACAAACGGATCCTTAAAACGCAATTGTGAAAGTAGCCTTAGTTGCCTTAAAAATGTATTCTTGTCCTAATCATCCCAATCAGAGAACAGTATTGTACAAATAAAAGGAAAACTCCATCTTTTTACAAAATGTATGAAATTTACACCTTGGGCTCTGGCCCAAGGATTCATTTAAGGTTGTTAATAATAAACACAGTGATGTCACCATTCAGGGACAATACACACATACACACAGTGATGTCTCCATTCAGGGACAACATACACAGTGATGTCACCATTCAGGGATTTAAACACACTGATGTCATAATACAGAGATAATGTCTTTGCAAAGGATAACAAGAGACAATGATGTCACAGCACAGCAGTGAGTGCCAGTGAGTGGTTACAGCACAGGAAAAAGTCACTGTGATGTCACAGTTCAAAGATTGTGCACCTTGATCACCTCACAGTGTATGACTTCACAGGAATATTCTGAATATTCTACAAAGTGATGTCACAAAACAGGAATCACAAACATTTATTGTTAATTATCAGAGGAAAGCGGTGGCCAGTGGCTGAAATGTGTCATGAGCTGACCAACATTTACCCCTTTTCCTATCGCTTAGTTTTAATATCCAGTTTTTAATATTTATGTCATTTTTAGATTTACTATTGAATAAACAGTTGCTTGAATACCCTTCTTCTACTGACATAAGGAGCACAGGAAAAATAGTCACTGTGATGTCACAGTTTAAGGATTATACTGATCATCTCACAGCATATGACTGCACAGGAACACTGTACAAAGTGATGTCACAGTACAGGAATAACAAACACTGTAATATCACAATTCATGGATAATAAACAGTGATCGGCAAGAATATTACAGACCACGATGTCACAATTTGGGCGTAACAATAGAAAATTCGGACCAGCGATACATATATATATTTTCATAAGTGCATATCCATAAAGCAGAACTATAGAAATACAAAAGTATGGTTGCACAACATGTAATAAGCAATAGAAGTAGAAATAAATCTGGATATATGTGGCGCTATGCCGACTAAAGATAAAAAAGGAAGTCCTTAGTTACACATATTTGCAAATGCGTGATCATGCCCACTCACCAAACGTCACGGTAACTTCCTGTGGAGTGGGTCCCTACACTAATCTATGCCTCTGTTCAGACTAAATCCAAGTCTCCATTATTCAGGGCGTGTGAGACCAGCTAAATAGGAATCCTACCAGGAAGTCCTGGGTGAATGGGCGTCGCCAGGTCCAGAAAGTGCTTGCGAGGCTCATTATACAACAATAGAAAATTCGGACCAGCGATACATATATATATTTTCATAAGTGCATATCCATAAAGCAGAACTATAGAAATACAAAAGTATGGTTGCACAACATGAAATAAGCAATAGAAGTAGAAATAAATCTGGATATATGTGGCGCTATGCCGACTAAAGATAAAAAAGGAAGTCCTTAGTTACACATGACGTGACGTTTGGTGAGTGGGCATGATCACGCATTTGCAAATATGTGTAACTAAGGACTTCCTTTTTTATCTTTAGTCGGCATAGCGCCACATATATCCAGATTTATTTCTACTTCTATTGCTTATTACATGTTGTGCAACCATACTTTTGTATTTCTACAATTTGAGCGTAATGCACACAGTGATGCCACAGGGCAGGAATAATAAATATACAGTTCGCCCGCTACAGATAGCAGTCCCATAGATGGAATGCGACATTGGTGGGGCCCTGTTAGAGATTTAATAAAAATTAAATTGCTTATTAAGGTAGAGCAGTTCTTGTATTCCCTGTGTCACTGCAACCTCTGCACCCCAATTGTTATTGCTGACTTTTATGGAATGACCGTTTATTGTTTTTTATCTTGTACATTTTTGTGAGCCAGTTTTTATTATAAAAAATGCCTTATGTATATACTGTATAACTGATACTCAGAGCTTTATGTGACTGCAGGATGCTTTGGGTCAGTGCGGGGTCATCTGGACTTCTGTCAGGAAATGCTGCTGTATCATCTTACAGGGCGGGGATGAAACACAGATCCTAAAACAAGCAAAGGGTTACGTTACCTCTCCCTGATGCTTATGCAGCAGTACTTCATATCCTGTTATCCATCATCATCTACTGCCATTTTTTAGAAAGTTATCTCACCTAAACAAGGCACAGATTTACAATCCACTGCTAGATCTTTCAAATTTTAGTGATGATTAAAAGATACGTGATATGCTAGAAGTGCTGATAACATGCAGAACTCTTCCTTTTGATAAAAAGCGGAAGGCAATGGGCCATAAATGTCTGATTAATGTCAGTCACACCTCTGGGGCCTTCACCTGTCTCCAGTACAGGGGGTCCTCTGACCTTCATCCCACTGACTGCAACTTCCAGGTGGAGAATGAATTGAGGTGATTTAGGCTACTTTCACATCTGCGCTTTCCCTTTCCGCTATTGAGATACATGACAGGATCTCAATAGCGGGGGAAAACCCTTTCGTTTTGCCCCCTTCATTGAAATGGGGACAAAGCTGAACTAAAGGGAACGGAGTGCCCCAGAATGCATTCCGTTCCATTCCATGCGTTCCCATGATGGACACAAAAGTGCAGCAAGCAGCGTTTTTGAGTGCGCCCTGGGATGTGGAGCAAGACGGATCAGTCATGACTCACAATGTAAGTCAATGTTGACAGGTCAGTTTTCCCTGACACAAAAGAAAACGGATCAGTCCCTCTTTGACTTACAATGGTTTTAGTGCCGGATCCATCATGGCCATTTTAGAGATAATACAACCAGATTCGTTCATAACGGATGCAGACGGTTGTATTATCATGACAGAACTTTTTTCCTGATCCATGACAGATCTAGCAAAGACCCAGATGTGAAAGTAGCCTATGGAAGTCATGGATCCACTGTTTTTTTTTCTTTTCCTTGACTACCATAGAAGAAAATGGAAAGAGCCAAACATGAGCATATCCACTTTGCAGTCTGTGCACCAGAAAAGCACATCTAGGCCATCTCTAGGCCACTTGGACAGTAGAAGCCATGCCCACTTTCTGAAAAGTGCCTAAATCTGTGTAGAAATTAAATAAAGTTACAAATGTTGGCTTAAAATGGCAAACAATTGTGACTTTGTATGCCAGAGTTCTGTTGTACATCCTTTGATAAATACCCCCATATATATTACCTGTAAAACTTTACATTTATACAGTGATTAAAGGGAATTTCCAAGTCGTATAAAGATGTGGGCAACCTCTGTAAATGGCCTAAAATAACACAAATGCATACTCACCCGTTTTCTCTCCTGCTTTATCCGGCATTGAGCACTGGTCCTCTAGCTGGAACATCTCTGCTGAGGCCAGTGATTGGCTGCAGTGGTGACCTGTGTGCACAGAATGTGACTGCTGCAGCCAGGAAAACGAGGAGCAAAGACAAGGACCAGAGCTCAGCGCAGGGAGAAGCAGAAGACAAAAATGGGTGAGCATTTATTTGTTATTTTTGGCCATTTACAGGAGTAACTTAAGTTTTTATATAATTCAGACAACCCATTTAAGATTTATTCGTGTAAAACTAGAAAAAGCTGTTACAGCCCACCCCTTGAATCCTGCACATCAGTGCCTGGCCATTCAAAATTTTGCACAGGCACAGAAATTACCACAGGGATCCTAATATGAGCAGTAAACTAAGGTGTATACACCTCCACTTCAAGCTCTTACTGCGCATGCGCCTGATGTCAGGTTCCCAGGGGCCAAAAGAGTGCTTCTGCGTCTGAGCAGGATTTAAAACAGCCAGGGTGCTGATGTTCAGGATACAAGGGGCGGAATGTATCAATTCTACATGATTCAAATTTGTTACAAATTTCCCAGTAGATTCTAATTTCGGCAAATCGATGCCCTAAATAGCACAAATCACTCAAAATGATGGCCACTGTTTAACAGATGAAAAGTCTTTCTCCGCTAAAAAGGGATAATTTTTGGCCCAAAAATAAAATCCGACAGCACAGTGTAATTTTAAGTAGACCGTTTGTTACCACCGGCTACTATCCGTTTAACCATAGACATATATTTGGCCATCACTCTGACATGACTAATGCTGTCTTGGCATTGAAGATCTTGAAAGGGGTTAGATACAGTCCTAGAAGACCCCAGAGTGTCATACGTGACTTTTCAAGCCAGTCGCTGCACTTTTGATATGGGTGGAATTTATTCGGACAGAATACAATCTGGTCGATTTGACCAAATCGGATCCAAAATGAATTTTGGGAAATTCATCTCTGCAAACCCCAGAAAATGCTTGCAAAAATGCATGAATTTCACAGCTTCAGCCAAACCAAAAAAATAAAAAAACACCCACATAAATGCAGTGTGTCAGTACAGTTCTAGGCCCCAGAATTGTTGTATCTTACAAAATCCAGTTCACATGCTGTAGAGAAATTCTGCAGAGATTTTAGGCTCTGCTGAAAAAAGAAAAATACTAAAATCAGTGTGTTGTCTTTCTTCTGCAATATTTCTGTTTAGTTAAATGTCTCTAGGCACTGTATAGTGACCTATTCGTCCTCCTATTCAGATGTAGCTGAAGTTCACATGACTTGTTGTGACTCATTATCTCAAGGTCTTTCATGGTTTACACTTTTATAGATATGAGTTACGGTAACAGAAGTAAGACCAGCAGAACAAGTCACATTTCTTAATTTCTGTTCCCAAAAATCAAGCAGCCCAGATTAGGCATATTAAGCCCAGATATTCCCTACTTCTAACTCCTTAACATTAGGCTTCCAGCTCTACACATAAAATTCAGCAATTTCTCGCTCCCGTGACTATTGTGGCACTGTGGCTGGGAAAAAAAAACAATATTTCATTTGTACACACCATCAAAGCCTAGTTAAAGGAGTTGTCCATTTTCAAGAAAAATCAGTGCCAGTGAGTCCCTGAGGAGCAGGTTCAGAGGATGGGAGTGGTAGTGGCCCTGATGAGAGGTGTCATTGTCTACTCCCTCAGGTCATCACTGGCCATCATGGGTATCGGTGTACTGGAAACGTGATATTAAGAATCAGGCCAGAAGTAAAAGTATAAAAGTCACTCTTTGCTTACTACAAAATATAACATGTGGTACATCCAACAGCAGTAGGTACAAAGTGTACTTTTGGTCATGAGATGGTATGGTGGCTGTTAAGATAGTAATGAAATGGTGCTAACAGGCACTTGTGGATATAGGTGTCCACAATGTGATATAGGATTGGTGTTTCACTGGCCTAGGTCTAGGTGATGGGTGTCTGTGCCATAATTCCCTCAGCTGCAGCAGGGTCTGTAAAGCTTTGAATTTTGCAAACATTTTGCTGTCTAAGCACTCAAGATTTTTGAAGCAATATTCTTGATTATGTCTGTCTTTCTGGAGTGAAGGTCTCACAAGACAAAAGGATACGGTCAAGAGTATGAGTAGGAGCTCTAGCATGTGCTTCCTATCTCCGTGCGGTCTATATTTGAACTCCCCCTCCTGGCAGAAAGCAGGAACATCCCCCTCCTACCAAGGGGGGAGGAGCAGGGAGGTTATCCCTGTTCCTGCCAAGCATACCTCCCATGCTGATGATTGCAGCAGAAACATAAAATAATATACAACATTAATGCATCGAAGTCTGGGGTCCTGCATAGACAACACAAAAGATCCGCCTGCAAAAAAAAGTACTGCGCGCTACTTACTTAACAGATTCCATAATGTGGTGACATCACGTTGACAACACGTGACTGCTGTAGCCAAATCGCTAGCCTGCAGGCTAGTGATTAGCTACTGGAGTCACGTGTTCTTGATATGTCAGTGCTGTATCCGGGTAAACAGAACCTGACAGAACTGGAGCAGTGGTGCAGGATCTTTCAGCTAAGTAATGCTCAGTTCTTTTTTACAGAAGGATCCTGTGTGCTATCTGGTTTCTTCCTGAAGTTAACCAACTCCTTTACGGGAACCATTCTGGCAAGGGAGAAAAGTCAAACAATCCCTTGAACTGTACAGGCCCATAAATTCCAAAAAATCTGATATATGTATCTTGTTTTTTTTAGGAAGAAGAAGAAGAAATAAAACTTGAAATTAACATGCTGAAGAAGTACTCCCATCACAGAAACATAGCTACATACTACGGAGCTTTTGTCAAGAAAAGTCTAGCGGGTCAGGATGATCAGCTTTGGGTAACTATGAATGCTTGGATGGCTAGTTCCTCAAATAATCTTTTAATACAAGTGCAATGAGGTAATTTGCCTATGCCTCACTATCAACACTTAGGCCCCATACACACAACCATGTCCTTTTTGCGGTCTGCAAACTGCGGATCCACAAAACACGGATACTGGCTGCATGCGCCCCACACTTTCCTGTTCTGCATGTCCCGCACTGTTGTAGAAATGCCTATTCTTGTCCACAATACGAACATGAATAGGACATGTTCTTCCTTTTTTTGTGAAGCCATGGAATAGAAATATGGAAGCGGACAGCACATGGTGTGCTGTCTGCATTTTTTGCAGTCCTATAGAAATGAATGAGTCCACATCCAAGCCGCAAAAAATGCAGATAGGAGGCAAACAAAAAAATATGGTCATGATCATAATGCCTTAAAAGGAATCATACAGGATTAGGGCTCATGCACACAGCCATTGCCCAGCTGTAGCCATGTTGCGGACCACATACATCAGGCCCGCAATACACGGGAAACGGCCGTGTGCACTCCCCATCACGGATGCGGGCCCATTCACTTCAATGGGTCTGCAGTCCGTGAGATGCGGTGCAGAGGCACGGATCAGAAGCCCATGGAAGCACTACAGAGTAGTGCATGCACTACTTTTTTGCAGTGTCGACTGTCAGATGCGGATCGCGGGTCCCATTCAAGTGAATAGGTCCGCGATCCGCATGCTGCGGCCCCGCAGTCAGTGTCCGTGCATTGCGGAACATAATTTGCAGTCCACAGCACAGGCCCGGCTGGCACATGTTGGTGTGCATGAGGCCTTAGAAAAACAGGGCTCATGTCTTCTTCTGTGGGTGGTATTTTAGCTCATCTTCTTTCACTTTAAGGGTAGACTGCATTCACATCTTGACTGCGACTGCGCAAATGCCAGATGTCGGCCAGACAAAAAAAAAGTTTTTGTCTAGCTGAAACCCAGCATTTATGGCAGAAATCAGTCGGATCACGGCCAGACTTAATTGCAGTCAATGGAGATATGACGTTGGATCCAGAATCTCAGAAAGGAGATGTGAACAAGGCCATACCTATACATGTTGCAGATTATGGTTTTTCCTCACACAGATTTTCATGCAGAAAAACAGCAGCATAATACAGTACAAGCAAAGTGAATGAGATTTGACATATCTCATGTACACTTTGCTTTTTACTTCAATGCAGACATTGACCTGCCATGCGGATTTTCTCTTTGCCAACCCGCACCCATGGGCAGGTATGTTAAGGAGGTTGAGCTGCAATGCACATGAGCAGGGGTGGTAGTGTTTCTGGAAGAACGCAGCCCAGTTTTCCTACATTTGTACCACCCCAGGAATACGGTCAAGCTCAGAGCGGGCATCTTACAACACTCAACTTAACCTCACCCTCCAATAGTAACTGTGTGTGAGCTGGAGCACAGTTTACCACGTCAGTGACTTCATCTAGTGATCCCAAACAGCCACTAACAGCCATCACAGTAACCAAGCAGAACCACTACCCAGTGCACAGAGCTGTGCTGTTCCAGAACCTGGTTTTGGGGCCACAGTATTTGGGGGGCGTAACCATTACATCTAGAGGCCAGACAGATGTGATGACATTTTCACTGCCTGGCCCTTTCAATCAAAGTGCAGAGAGCACAGCAGCTTCAGGGAGAGCAGGGCCTCTAGGTGTAACAGCAACCAGGGGCGGATTGGCCATAGACCTTACAGGGAAATTTCCCGGTGGGCCGATGCCCAGAGGGCCGCCTGAGACCTCCTCACAGCCGGCCAGTGGAAGTTTTTGGGGATGTATTTTGTGCTGCGGGCAGTATTTTGTGATGGACTGTGGTATTTGGCTCTGTTGGGGTGGTATAATGTGCCACAGTATGGTATTGCTGACCCTGCCTTCCATCAATTTGGACCCAACTACAAAACAGGGCCACTTTTATTTTTTCCAGGGCCACTTTAACTTCTCAGTCCACCCCTGACAGCAACGATACTGTTGCTCCTAAAGTCTCATTTGCATATTTTAAAAACATAATTTTTCTCAGCAATGTGGACACATATGAACATGGGACCAACACAGATGCCTTCAGCTACCAAGCGCACATGTAACAGGTCAGCCAGTGTCATAGGTACAAATCTACTGATAGATGCCCTTTAACTAGGTTTCACTCCAAAAGTATTACTGGGACTCTCAAAAAAAAAAGTCCCAAAGCCACTCCAGCTGGGAGATTGTTCAGAAACCAACTAGCATTTGTAGACAAAAGTGTTAGATTTAAAGATACGCCAAATTTAACAAACAATGTGCGCTGTTTGATACTGTATATATTTGGTGCAAAATTCACCAGCGTAGACTCAAGGAAAACCGACTTCAAATAATATTACTCTCAGTCTACTGAACGAACTAACCAACTAACTATAACTAACTTATAGTTCTCCTGTGGAATATTAACTTTTTATGGTGGATATTTACAGTCAATTCTTTCGGATTTATCCAGCTTTTTTTTTTTTTTTTTTTTTTTTTTAATAGATTTTTAAACTGTGACTAGCAGCCTGTTGTACCCCTTCTCTTCAATGGCCTTCCAGTCATCACCACGTAAACATCAAGATGGACAGGGTCACTTGTGCCATTGCAGCCAATGACTGGTTTCAACAGTGACAAGTCCATAAGCAGCTTGTGATCCAGCAGTGACTGGTTCACCTGATTTAACTCCTTCAATCCCGGGCCTGTTTTCACATTCGTGCCCAGGCCATTTTTTGCAAATCTGACGTGTCACTTTATGTGGTAATAACTTTGGAACGCTTTTACTTATCCAAGTCATTCTGAGTTGTTTTCTCATCACATGTTGTGCTTCACGACACTAGTAAATTTGTGGCAAAATATATTTTTATTTATAAAAAATACCAAATTTACCAAAAATTTGGAAAAATTTCCAAATTTCAATTTCTGTACTTTCAAAATACATAGTAATACCTCCAAAAATAGTTATTTTTACATTCCCCATATGTCTACATTATGTTGGCATCATTTTATAAATGTCATTTTACTTTTTTCGGACGTTAGAAGACATAGAAGTTTAGAAGCAATTTTTAAAATTTTCAACAAAATTTCCAAAACCATTTTTTTTAAGCACCAATTCAGATATAAAGTGATTTTGAGGGGCTTACGTAATGGAAACCACCCATAAATGACCCCATTTTAGAAACGTCACCCCTTAAATTATAAAAAACTAACTTTATTAACCCTTGAGGTGTTCCACAAGAATCAAAGGAAAATGGAGGTGAAATTTCATAATTTCACTTTTTTGGTAGATTATTCATGTTAATTTTTTTCTTGCAACACAGCAAGGGTTAACAGCAAACTAAACCTCAATATACATCACTCTGATTCTGCAGTTTACAGAAATACCCCATATATGGTGGTAAACGTTGCTATGGGTTTTTGGCATTGGTCAGAAGGAAAGGAGCGCCATACGGATTTTGGAGGCAGATTTTGCTAGAATGGTTTTTAGGGACCATTTTGTAATTGAGAGACCCTGACGACCCCTACAGTGGAAACCCTCAAAAAGTGACCCCATTTTGGAAACTACACCCTTCAAAGAATATATTAAGGGGGGTACTGACTACTTTGACCCCCTAAGTGTTTTATGGAATTTGGAAACACTTGGCTGTGAAAATGAAAAGTTTCATTTCTTCCAATAAAATGTTGCTTTAGCCCCAAATTTTTCATTTTCATAAGGGGTAACAGGAGAAAAGCACCCCATAATTTGTTCCCCATTTTCTCCTGAATACGGCAACACCCCATATGTGGTGGTAAACTGCTGTGGGGGCACATGGCAGGACTCAGAACAGAACGAGTGCCATATGGATTTTGCAGAACAGATTTTGATGGATTGGTTTGCGGGAGCCATTGATTTTTATTTTTTTGAGTTATTGTCTTATGTGTGGGCTCAATTTTTGCGGGATGAGGTGACTTTTTCATTGGTACCATTTTGGGGTACATAATACTTTTTGATTGCTTGGTATTGCACTTTTGTGAATTAAGGTGCAAAAAAAATAGCTGTTTGGGCATAGTTTTTTAAAAAAAAATTTTTACAGCAATAACCTGAGGGCATAAATCATGTGATATTTTTATAGAGCAGGTTGTTACAGATGCAGTGATACCCAATATATCTAACATTTTTATTTTTATTAAATTTTACGCAAATTAGGCCTTTAGTGCAAAGAGGGAGTCATCATTATTCTTGTTGCACCCAAGCTCTACTCCTTTATATGATCAGCACCTCCCTTGCTGCTTTGATTCATAGGGCCAGGCAGTGGTAAAGCAGTGAGGGAGGGACTGGTCACAGGAAGGTGTGGAGCTTGGGTGCATCAAGAGCAATGGTGACACCCTTATTGCACCAAAGGCCCAAATAGCATATTAAGAAAAGGTATCATAACTGAGGAACAAAGCCTCAGATCAACATAAGAAAAATCAGGTGAAGCGCAGCAAACAATTGGATAGGGATGTTGCTTATGACAGACTCCCATTAAAAAGTAAAAAAAAAAAAAAAGAAAAAAGCTGGACAACCCGGTAAGAGTTTCAGTTACACTAGAGTTTTTGATTTTTATTTATTTTTTAGACTTAACTTTTAAATGTACACAGAACCTGCAGGAAATTACCTCTGGTGTAAAATCGTTGTCTAGAAAATTAGAAGAAAAAAAAATTGAAACAGAACAGTGTTTGTCTATTGGATGTGTCTAGTATTGCAGTCCATCTCCTTTTACATGAAAGGGACTGAACTACATCAACAACATAGCTCACGTACAGGTGTGGTGCGCTTTCTAGGAAAAAAAAAGTTTTTTTTTAAGCTTAAACCACTGCTTAAAGCCAATGATTTAGCTAGGGATAGTGCGGTGAGTGCCCTGTGTGATGGACACCAAAAGGGGCACCAACAAGTCATTCTGCAAGATGCAGAGCATGCAACGGGTGAGGGAAAAAAAAAATAGCTACACCCCTGGTTTCCAACTATATAACATGTTAAATAGGCTTGGCATACTGAACATTCAGCTCCATGATGCCAGTATTGTAACATCAAGAAGGCCAAGTCTTATGTCACCATTTATTAAAAAAATGTTTCCTGGATTATTTGATGCCAAGAAAACAAGCACATTTCTCTATAGCTGATGCTGCATGATGTTCTCTCTCTGTTACAGCTGGTAATGGAATACTGTGGAGCAGGGTCAGTTACCGACTTGGTCAAGAAGACAAAAGGCAATTGCTTTAAAGAAGATTGGATTGCATACATATGCAGAGAGGTTCTGCGGGTAGGTTCTTACAGGTTTTCTAATTACCTAATATATTATTGATCAAATAGAAGAAAAAAAAAAACTCACACTAGAAGCACAACCACACAATCAGCTTCCCTGATGCAGTTCTGGAAGCCAAAACCAGGAGTTAAATCAAGAATGGGGAGAAATAGTACCTGTCCTTTATACTTTCTTCTATACTTATGACACACTCCTGATTTTGGCTTCCAAAACTGCATCAAGAAACCTGAAGTTCAGACTCTTGAACGGGGAGTGGTAGTTATTAGCAATGAACAGATCCATTTGTACAAATCAAATTTGTTAGCATTGAATTCCCCCACCCTCTTAATTAACAGGGTTTCAGAGACTCTACTACCGATTCCTGAGCAGTGTAGATGCTCACTGTGCTTCTGTCCTGATACGGTAGCAGCAGCAGAGCCACTGCATTTGCGCCGCTACTTCTAGCAACTGTACAGGTGCGACATTGACAGGGCCAGGTGAGATGTCTGGCCCTATCAATCAAGGGAGGGGGGGGGGGGGGAGTCTTAAAGGGGTTATCTGAGACTATATAAAGCCCCCCCGTATGCCGGGCCCCTCACAGTGATTATACTTACCTGGGTCCCCGCTTGTTGCGCCACTCCTGGTCCCCATACTGCCGCGGCTGCAGAAAGGCAGAGACGTGGACGAGCCTCTCTACTATTGCTGGTGACACTAGGGAGGCTTGTCCCCGTCTGCCATTGCTGCACCCCTCCCCCACCCTCCCATCACCAGATGTTTTCATCCCTGCACAGGGAGAAGCAACAGCAGCAGTACGGGGACCGGGAGCAGTGCAAGGGAGCGGAGACCCAGGTGAGTATAATCACTGTGAGGGGCCTGGCATATGGGGGGGGGGGCTTTATATAGTCTCGGATAACCCCTTTAAGCAGTGGGGTCAGCCTGTCGCTAATCAAGGGGGCTTATTTTTTATCAAATTAGATTTGTGCAACTCGATTTGCTCATCTGTAGTAGCAATAAAACCGCTAATTTCTTATATGCCATAATTATTGTTTTATTAAAGGGAATCTGCACCAGTTCTCTACTGGCCTATCCAAGGTGAAAGGTGACAGATACCCTGATGATAACACTTTTTGAATTCAACCAGTCATTTTTTTTAAATAAATCCATAATTATCAGTTCCAGAGTGGGCCCATTCCAAAGTAGTGAACAGTATAATATTACAAAAACATAGAGGGTCATTTATTATCCAGAAGTACGCCTATATTAGGAGTATTTCTGGCACAGATTGCAGTTCTGTGACTTTTGACCGCTCATGGCGGATCTAAAAAATGTGAGCGTGGTGTGGGTGGGGAAGGGGTTGGGCCTGTAGGTCGGTCTCATTTATCATTTTATACGCCTTTTCAGGCGTAGAAAATGGTCTAAATGTAAGACACCAAGGAAGCCGTCTTACATTTAGATGTAGCTCTGGATGTGCGGAAGTAATGGAGAGGTCTGCACCTCTTCATAACTTTGACAGATCCCCATAGTTCATTTTTTCAGAAACATCGCTATACAGTATTTTTTATTTTATTTTTATCTCATGCAATATGTAATATATTTTAGGAACACATTTACCTTCTAAAAGGTTTTGAAAAGCTCTAATGATCTGCATCTTTTTTAGAATATCCTATTATGACATTCGGCAGTAGTAGAGGGTTGTCCCTCATTTGGAATATCTATCAAGTCAAAGCAGAGCATAGCTAAAAAAACTTTAGTATTTTGGAGCACCCAAGATACCCATGCATTACTTTAATTAAAAAAAATAAATTAAAATATGGATTGTATAATTCAGACAACCCTTTCAGTATAGTAACCAGAGAGCTATGTCAGTAGTGGATGAGGCAGGCTTTTCCAGTAGACAGCAGCCTGTTGGATATTGTCAGATCCCCATTGACCATAATGGGGTCCGGTCATGATCTGGCAGCTTTCCAGCTTAAAAGCCAGATTTTAGCTGGACAAAAAAAATGCTACATTCAAGGTCAGATGCCAACCTTTAGCAGAGCGCGCACAAGCATGGTACGACTGTATGGATTCCAAAGTGAGACATTCAGGTGCCTATTTTGCATGGAAAACAAAAAAAATAAATGAAGTAAATGACAAAAATGCATTTCATGTCATTTAGAATGGTTTTTAATGAAGTTTTTCTAAAGTTTACGTACACTTTAAATTAGCACACTGACTCCATAATTAGTACATACTGTAATTTACCAGATACTGGAGGAATATTACAAGTTAGAGGACAGCTTTGTAAGCATTTGAAATCAGCATGAAACTTTCACTCTTGGAGGATTTTACAGCATTTTAAGGCAAAATACACATTTAAAATGCATGTGATGCAGCTTTGTATCAATTATATATCAGAGATATATACGGCCTAAGCAGAAAAATATACCTTACAAATGGGTTTCAATTCTGTTTATCCACACAGTTTCTTTCTCCATATCCCAGCAGATCCAATTGGAGAAAAAGTTATGCAGTGAAGCTCTATTAAAGAATATTTGACAGTAAATTTAAATCCATGATCATCTTCATGGTTACGTTGTCAAACATTCTGTCAAGTAAGAGATTAGTGATTGCCAGAGTACCCGTTTCGGTCTATGTGACAGGGGGTACAGTCTATATGCAACATTAAACTTTCTACAACTCTAGACCAGCAGGGTTTGTGGCATTAAACCTTTATCTGCCTGGACCAGGGATGCTCAACCAGCAGCATCTCAAGCTGTTGTAAAACTACAACTCCTACCATGCCCTGCTGTAGGCTGTCTGGGCATGCTGGGAGTTGTAGTTTTGCAACAGCTGGAGGGCCGCAGGTTGAGCATCCCTGGCCTAAACCACCGGGGATACTTAAATTGAAGGGGATCTCCAGCCGTTAATATTGATGACTTATCGTCAGGACAGGTCATCAATATCTGATCGGTGGGGGTCTGAAACCCAGCACCCCCGACCAATCAGCTATTGGAAAAGGAGGCGGTGCTTCATGTGAGCACCAATTCCTCATCATTACTCTGCACATTGTCTCAGAAGTGCAGTGTAATGACAAGTACTCACTCCATTCAAGCGTATAGAGTGAGTACTTGTAAATTACTATACTTTCCACAGGAGACGAGGAGTAGTGTGAAGACCAGGAAGTGGCACTCGCATGGAGCGAAGTATCCTCATCTCTGATCGGCGGGGGGTGCCAGGTGTCAGAACCATCAGATTTTGATGACCAATCCCCATGACAGATCATCAATGGTTGGACAACCTCTTTAGTGCCCAAGACCACCAGGGAAACACACATTAGCCTCTTTTCTGCCTTAGAACACCGTAAATACTAACATTAATCCCTTCTCTGCCCTAGACCACCATGGATGCAGATATTAACCCCATTACTACCATAAACCATCAGGGTTGCAGACATTAACTCTGTCTTTTAAAAAAGAAAAAATGGATTTAAAAAATAAAGGCACGTTATACATGTCGAATAAAAATGCATAATAAATACATGCGATATCCCTGTAGCTGCAGCAACCCATACTCTAAGACCCTTTTCACATGACCGTATGCCCCCCCGAGACATACGGTCCATGAGCGGGCCATGTGTCCCGGAGCGGCATCGATCGTGCGCACGGGAGCGCACAGCATCATTGATTACAATGATGCTGTGCACATCGGGCCGCCCACCGGACTATTGTCCCGCACTCATATGATTTTATGAGTGCGGGACAATAGCTCCGCGGATGGCCCGGCGTGCACTGCATCATTGTAATCAATGATGCTGTGCGCTCCTGTGCGCACGATTGATACTGCTCCGGGACATATGGCCCACTCACGGACCGTATGTCTCGGAGGGCATACGGTTGTGTGAAAGGGGCCTAAATCTAACACTTTTTTCCAGGATGCTTTTTTTTCCGCCATCTAAACTGACCCCAGAATAAAACATGAACTGATATGTACTGTATTTCAAAATGAAGTCTTAGAAAAATTGTACTTGTCCTGCAAAGTCAAGGCCCTGTAGAGCTATAGCAATAAACATAGAATAAGCTCTGACTGTCAAACTTGAACCCCCTCCCACCCCCCCAAGACATACAATTATCAGTGAATGCAGATGTGCATTGGAAACTATGTTATCTCATGACTTGTCTTTGTTTTAGGTCATAATACATTCCATCCACTGTTAATAACGATTGTAGTATTTCACAAGCCAGATTTGTGTATTGCAGGGTCTGGCTCACCTCCATGCTCACCACGTTATTCACAGGGACATCAAAGGGCAAAATGTCCTCCTGACAGAAAACGCAGAAGTGAAATTGGGTGAGTATCCAACTGTTACATATTAATCAATGGATAATAAAGTCAAGGCTTATCTTAGCTAATGTTCTTTCAAACTGATCACAATATTTTTTTTAAGATTTTTTAAAAATAAGTTGTTAGAAGTTTCTGGGGAGAAAATTTTAGTTTATCCAGTTGATAAAATGAGATGAAGATGAAATAACCGGTCAGAAGACATGGCAGTCCACGTTATAATGTGTATTCCTTATCTATTGCCCTTTTATTGCATTGCTAGATTCTAGTAATAGATAACTGCTTATCTTTTGTGTATGCTGTTTCCTATTGTTCAACAATAGCTCCATCTTCGGTATATTAAAACAATGAACCCATATTTTAGGATGCTTTTTAACATGCCGAATGGTGCTTTTTTGTACACTACAAAAACTTACAATTTCTAGCAGAAATAGCTTTTAGGGGAAAAAGGTTGCAAGAAACTGCAAAACCTGTTTTGTCCTTTCCCTATTGGACCTTGTTCTGAAACAGAAGCCAGCTCAGAAGAGAAGAGAAATAATACAAAGGACATCCTGTGGGAATGTTTCATTTCTCCATTTAGTTAGGTTTCATTTCTATTTTCAGGCAAGGCATTACATAACATACATGGATAACCAACTTATCCAAACAGGACACACGTTGGTGGTAAATAAAAACTGGCAATCTTTATTAAAAGGTATATCAAACCAACTAAACTTTTCCTCAACTTTCTTTAAAAATCAGTCAGCCAACAATATTAAAGCTTACCGCAGGGCCAAAACCATAATTCATAGGGCTTCATAACAAAATAATATGGGGCCCACCACCTACTGTAGGGTAAGAAAATTAAAACAGCAGCATAAACAACAATTAAAGGTACACTGATGAGCAAAAGAGTTAATTGTTTTGAACTTTTGACTTTCAGGCTCCATATCTCACCATCTACTACAGCAGGCATCCCCAAACTGCGGCCCTCCAGATGTTGCAAAACTACAACTCCCAGCATGCCTGGACGGCCTACAGCTATCAGCCTACAGCAGGGCATGGTGGGAGTTGTAGTTTTACAACAGCTGGAGGGCCGCAGTTTGGGGATGCCTATACTACAGCTTCATCGCTATATTCTCCTCTGGCTACGGTGCATCTCGCGCATGCGCCGTACGTACCAGAGTCTGCGCCGCAGCGGGAGGAGAACACAGTGTTGAAGGGGAGTGAATAATTAGCGGGAGGGCGGTGCTGGGCTCGAAAATATGCAGTGTGGCCGGGCTCCAACGGCTCACAGGACATCCCCTTGGGCTCCTTATGTAAGTAATTATAATATGAATAAAAACGCTTTTTTAAGCAAAATACAGCTCTCATAACAGTAAGAGTAACATATTGGAATGACAGCAGTAAGGCAGATACAGAGATGTCATTATCTCTATACCCCATATCCTGCTGACAGACTCCCCTTAATTCTGTTCAAAAAATCATTTACTGTGTAAAACTTAACAAAAATAAAACATGTTAGACATATTGGGTATCGCTACGTTCGTAACAACCAGCTCTATAAAAATATTACATGATTTGCCCCTTCAGGTGAATGCTGTAAAAAAAAATTTAAATAAACTAAGCCAAAACAGCCATTTTTTGTCACCTTGCCTCACAAAAAGTGTAACACCAAGCGATTAAAAAGTCTTATGTACCCCAAAATGGTACCAATGAAACGGTCACCTCATCCCGCAAAAAATATAAGACCCCACATAAGACAATAACTCAAAAAATAAAAACCAATGGCTCCCACAAACCAATCCATCAAAATCTGTGCTTCAAAATCCATATGGCGCTCCTTCCTTTCTGAGTCATGTCATGTGCCCCCACAGAAGCTTACCACCACATATGCCATTGCTGTATTCAGGAGAAAATGGGGAAAAAATTATGGGGTGCTTTTTCTCCTGTTAGCCCTTGTGAAAATGAAAAATTTGGGGCTAAAGCAACATTTTATTGGAAGAAATGAAACTTTTCATTTTCACAGCCAAGTGTTTCCAAATTCCATAAAACGCTTAGGGGGTCAAAGTGCTCAGTACACCCCTGAATATATTCTTTGAAGGGTGTAGTTTCCATGCAGCACCACCACAGTGGTTACACAGTGGACATTGAAATCAACAGGTAATCTGTGTAATGAAAGATAGGATATGTCCTACACAGTGATAGATGGGCTCTATGTAACTGCTCCTTTCTCTGACTTCCCCAATAGAGATATGGAAATAGGTTTTCAAAATTGGCCAACCCCTTTTAAAGGTTAGATAAATGAGACATTATATAAGTTACACTTATTTTTGCATAATCATTTACTAAAGAAAAAAAAAAACGAATGTAAGAATGTTTAAAAAAAAAACGTCCTATTAACCATTGCCTTGATGGAACCTGTGTGGTTGAAGATAAGCACCGGATGCATGTTGTCTACATTCTTACAGTATAATATCAAATGGAGTGTTACTTCAATACGCTCTCCATACACTACACAAAATATTCCCCATGTTTCTGGACGAGAGCGTCACATGCAGTAGGATGCTATTAATCAGGCCCTTATATAATCAGAAGTCAATTCATTCCATGAGCTTGAAACTGCAGTGTAAGTAAAGACTGATGCTAAGGGTGAATGGTTTTAATTAGGCTGCCAGCTCTTTTAGAGGAACTAGTTATGACTTGGCACGAACAGGGCAAAATGCTACACAAATCGAGGGAACATTGTTTTATTAGACACAGATGTCTAATAACTTCACAAGTAGTAAAGTAGCTAGTTCAAAATAAGGTAATAGATATAGACCATTTCTGTGGTGGTGAAGTCCTAGAATACAGTGAGGAGACAAGTGAGAAGCTGCAAAATTAGTAATGGAATTTCAAAATCTAAAGAAAGGATAAATTGTTTGTATGGTGTTAAAGGTGTTGTTTACCCCTGGGGACCTTTTCTACGCTTATCTGATCCCCGCCGCTGGGTTCTGGCTCAATTAGCTCTACAGGTCCCAAGTCTCCTTGTGTTAACATCCATTTTGGTGTGGGTCATGTGACCACTACAACCAATGAGTGACTGCAGCAGTGTCATATTACCCATGTGTCACATGACCCAGTGACCTGACACGAGTGACATGTCACCACTGCAAAGAAAAAGGGGGTCAGACAGCACATCCCAGTGTGCAGGTGCATGCTGCCATGGCTAGATACACAAAGGAAAAAAATACAATGCAGCAGCACTCTGCAAACCAAATAAAGTACAAAAATGCCATATTAATAGAAAATATTGTGGCACTAATGCTACGCATAGTTAGTAAATTTGAGATTCTTGGCAAATATATTTTGTACAAAATTATTTGGGCCCGTCTGCCAAACGCCAAGGGGATCTCTGTAAGACAGGGAACCTAACACTAAATGCTACCTGTTATGTGCCAGAACGGCCGCCTTAAAATTCAGGGAGGGCAGGTTCCAGATGCATGCTGGGTCCACTCTGCTTTTTATCATTTTTGATGCCAAAATAGCCTCCATTAAATCCAGTGAATGCAGGTACCAACATGCATGCTGAGCCCACTCTATACCTCTCCTGGTTCCAAAAGGCTTCCAGTGAGTGCAGGGAGAGCAGGCTACAGCTTTATACTTACACGAATTAAAATCAGCCTATGGGGCAGACAGGCTGGTCAGGAGTGCACGACTAAATGGAGTAGCCAAACCTCCATTGGCAGCAGCTGTTATGTGACCTGTGTCAAAATGGATGTTGAGGACCTGCAGAGCCAGAACTCACCGGCAGGGGATCCAGCAAGTGTGATTACCACTGCATGTCCAGCCATGCTAGGGAGTCTGTCGAAAAGGTCCCCAGGGTATGCGTTGTGGAACTAGTTCTTGCCCAAGACTTTTCTGTGATTTGGTTCTGTTTTTACATCCAATTTTTTTGGTCACACAACACATATTGCAAGACCAAGCCTGGGGTAACACCGTGATCTTGGCCACGACACCCATTGCACAACCAAAGATCGCTGTGTAGCCATGCAGCCACTGAACTGAACTGAGTTCCAGGATTTTTTGTGATTCTGAGGTTGCAGCAAGTTGTGTTGCGCCCCCATTCAGTTCAGTAGAAGCACCAGAGAGTCTAGAGCTCCATGATACAGAAACTCAAGCTGCCGTACAGACTGCAAACTAATGGCTTTGCAAGAAACAATACATGATTAAATGATTTTAATACAGTCACTCAAGGTCACCAAATCAATGCACAGAACCACAGTTAAAATGAAACAGGATGCTGGATGGTTTCTGACACACCCTTGGGTTAAAAAATTAACCTACGTGTCTTTAACGCCCAGGATGTTTTTCAACACCCTTCGCTTCATGTGTATCTCACTTCTTACCCAGTGCATCATTTCACATGAGAAATCTGACTTTACTCATCTCTTGTAGTCATTGCTCAATTGCAGACATTACATTCCAGTAATCATTGAGCCTAAAAATAATACACTGGTTTCAGGCAGAACTTTAGATGAAGCCAGTTGTGCATTTGGGTCCCTCGGGCCCCCAAAAGATAAGGATTTGAAGGGATTCCCTCCAGCTATACTAAACAGGTTTAAGTCCACTTTAAGTTACTTAATACCTGTTGCTCCTATTTTCTTTTTCACACACAGTGCAAAAATGTGATTATAGATTTTTTTAAAATCTCATACAATCATTTAAACAGTGCCACTAATGTATACAGGTTGTGTCTGGTACTGCAGCTTAACCTCAGACTGGTAATTGGGACTAAGGTGCAATACCAGACATTGCCTATAGAAAAGAGTGCTGCCAATTGCGGAATAAAGCTAATATAGCCTAAAAACAATGCTAGGTGCTAATCCACCTTATGTGCCATGACTATCAAATGGCAAAGTCTGTGGCTGGACCTCATGGGCTCTTCATGAACCCTGGAGGTAGTAGAGAGAGGTTTTACATTTGGCATAGATCATTATGATATGGTAATGTACCATCTGTGGCTTTACATTGGGCTGCAAGTAAACCTGTTGCCTTGTGTTAAAGGGAATGTAATCTATATATTTCACCCCAATTAAAAAACAGATCACATATTCCATTTTCTAATCTGTTTCTCTTTTCTGACTGTAGATTTCTTATTCTATTTTCTGTACAAGATTACAAGGCCATCTTGGCTAAGCTGTTAACAGCATTTACAGATATGCTTTACAACTGCCAAATAGACTAAGCACAATGGGCAAGAGATGGCTCATTAAAGGGGTATTAAGGTTGTTTGACATTATCCCCCAGTCCCAGCAGTAGGACCCCAACCGATCACGAAAACAGGGCCTTCATACCCCCTGCTGCCCCCTAAAATGAATGGAGCAGCCGGTCAGGCATGCATGTGCCCGCCGCTCCATTCATTTGTAGGGGAATTCCAGAGATAGCCTGGAACTCTCATATAAAAGAATGGATTGGCTACGTGCATATGGGACCAGCCCCTCTAATCATTTCAGTGGAGCTGCTGGGGGTAGGGGGCCTTAACTTGTCAGAGATACTTTACTAGACATGCTTTGTGACCTGTTTAGAGGTCATTGTGCAGTAAAATGTGAACATCACTTATTGTGAATATGGATCCTTTGTTATGCCAATATATAAGGTGTTTATGCGTCATGAATAGGAGATGACTCCTGAAAAAGTGATAACTACTGAACAGGGATTGTCTGCATATTATAAGGCCTAGTGGCCAGTGTGAAAACTGCTGGGTTTCAAGATTTAGTTTTCACTCTTAAAAAAAAAAAAAAAAAAAAAAAAAAAAAAACAACCTTAAAAAAGATGAAAAAGATGTTGAACATAAAATTAGATTTAAACAAAAAGTCGTTTTCCGTGGACACCCTCCCTTTTCAATGAGGCAGAGTTAAATGACACTTTCAACGTCGGTGTTAAATAAGCAGTTAAATGATACACGAGTGCACGTTAAATGTAATATAAAGTACAGGTGCCTAAATTGCTCGTGTTACATAATAGCAACCTGCCATTGCTTTACCTCCCAGTCCTTTAATAGAACACTATATTTAGACAGCTTATCCACAGGCAATTATTTCAGTGCGTTCATCTGTTTTGAGATGATTATAAAACATTCCAGGTAAACCATGGCAAAGCAAGAGCGGCATGATAGATTGGTATAAATACATAATTGATGGCTGCGTGCAAAAATGTGACATTTCTTTTATTTGCGTTACCACAAAGATGCTATTTCAGAATTAGTTACCCCCGCAAAGCAATTAGTCTGAACGAACCTTATGCCGGTATCTGCCACTCACAAAAAATCTTCTATGAATTCAAATTGTAAGTGCTTTTTTAAAAAGAGAGGAAAAAGGGCTTTTGTCTTGGCCAAAAATAGGTTCTGCCAAAATGTTCGGCTGATTTATTATACGATTCCTTCTGCCATTACAATTGCATTCCCTGAACAAGAACATCAAAATCCCACTTGGCTTGCTCGCTAGGTTTTGTTCACTGTGGAAATGTGGCACTTTTTTTGTAATAAGAATTTCCTGGGTCTGTCTTTCCAGTTGACTTTGGCGTGAGCGCCCAATTGGACAGAACGATAGGCAGAAGAAATACATTCATTGGAACGCCCTACTGGATGGCACCTGAGGTCATTGCATGTGACGAGAATCCAGACTCAACATATGACTATCGGGTGAGTTCTTCTAACAAGGCACATTTCACAAAGGAAGCGCAACGGGATGATGTGAAAGAAAGAAATTCTTTGTGTCATTAGTCATCTCCTATTCTGATAAACACTGGACTCACCAGACTTTCCTAAAGGAAGTATGCTGACTGCGTAAGAATCACTTCCTAATAGGTTGTTGGTGAAACGTTATTGTTGAAATGCTTTGTGCACCCCTGGGAATTGGGGAGGCCAGCTGTTCATACAAATCATCATTGTCTCGGACTTTTGCATTTGTCTGCTGGTTAGAGCTGTGTAATATTCCCTTGCACTATATCTAAAGGAGTTCCCTTAAGTGAAAAGAATGGTACAGATAACATTATTTCAGCTGTTCAAGAAGCGCAGCGGGAAATGTAGGCGAGATCTGCATACGTGTAGAGACGCCAGAGCTAATGATCAATATAGCGCTATAAACAATGTTGAAGTGAACATTTTAATATCTAAAAAGTTTTCATATTAATGGGCTATCCTCAGGATAGATCTTCAATATCGATTTGGTGGGAGTCAAACATCCAGCACCCCCACCTATGACTTGTTTGAAGAGGCTGTGGCTCTCCATTGAGCACTGCAGGCTCCTCACAGGTTATCAAGCACAGCAACATACATTGTATAGCAGCTGTGCTCATTATAGCAGCCCAAGCCCATTCATTGAACAGGACTGAGCTGCACATTGGTCATGTGAGCGATTAACATGACATCACTGGTCTATGAAGGGGCCGTGACGCTAACTAAAGCACCACATCCTCTTCAAACAGCTGATGGGCAGGGCTGCTGGGAGTCAGACCCCCACCAAGCAGATAGTGATGAGGCTATCAATATTGAACTCCTGGACAATTCTTTTAAAGAAAATAATACTGGGAGACTTCCATAGAACTCAATAGAAACCCTGATGGTGCAGTATGGGCATAGTTGAGGCTCCTCAGATGTACAGAAGGGGCTCAGTGCTCAAAAGAGTGGTGCAGTCTAGTGATCATTGGGATTCCAGAGCACAACCACAGAGCACAAAATGGTTCTAGCACAGGAGAAGGGAAATAGTCCCAAAAGAAAAGTCCCCTCTTCCTGATTGCTGCCCTAGCCCTGATTCTAAATAACCTGGAGTCGGAGAGTGGCTTGTTTGTGCCCCTCCTGACAACCTGGATACATGCTTTGCCAACTCCCTCCCACCCAAGCTATGTTACTGCTCAACAACGTAGTCTGAAAGCAACCCAAAAGGTAGCCATACACATTAGATAGAAGTGAGTTGATGGTTGAACAGAAGCTGAACAAACATCTGGTGAACGTTCCTTTCATAGACACGGCCGTACACATTTTAGTCCAGATTGGCCATTACAGTTGTTCAAACTGATCAAATGCTCAATGAAACTGGGCAATCGACAAAAGATCTTCCCAGGAACACACTTTCAATGAAAGATCTTTCATAGTGTACAATCTTTCTACGAACGAAAGAGCTTTCATCTGACTGTCAAAAGAAAATATTGGACACAGCCAACTTTTTTTCAGGCGATAATGATCTGTCATTAGTCAGCTAAAACTATCGTTCCTTGTTAAGTTTCACTGAACAAATGTTCGTTTTGGTTGAAATCATCCATTTGAATCACCTTTAGACTATTGTGCATAAGTGACCTAAAAGGTGGCCATGCACATTAGAATAGCATCAGCCAAACCTAACTATTTAGACAGAACAGGCCATTTTTGTAAAGTGTAATTGGTTTTTAGCTAACATTCATTCATCACAGTGTCTGATTGGGGTGCCTAGGACCCTCCAGTAAAATTTATTCAGGTGGCCCACTGTACAGTTACATGCAAATATTGCCTGACTCCCATGCGCAAATCTGTAAAACTGCAGCAAACGCTTTTTTTCAGTAGTAGCCTGCTGCCTAGCCTGTGCCTTCGACTGTTCTGTCCTGGATACAATTGTCGGTATCCTGTTGACTGGCTCTGGCCTTGAGCTAGGACCAGCAGATGGTTTGCTGTCTGCATTTTCCATATGGACCAAAAATATGGTCATGTGAAAGCCCTCTCTATGGGACTGCTGGAAATAGCCAAGAACTTATACTCCCAGTCCCATAGCGAGGATTGGAGCAGCAGTGGACATGCTCAAGCCCGCCATTCCATTTCAGAGATCCCCCCAGTGTTCTTATTCTGGTGATCAGTGGGGGTCCCAGCGGTCACACGCCAACCAATCTAATAGATATCCCCTATTCAATGGATAGGGGATATAGCTTGATATAACCAGAATACTCCTTTAAGCCAGTAGGAAGATATGAGTGCCTCAAGGACTCCTCCAGCAGCTTTGCATGACAATTTCTTTAGGATGAATACTGTACATTTTTGTAGCATGTGAAAAGGAATCGTTAGGCATTATCATCATTACAGCCTAGCAAATTACAAATGTCTACATCCAGGGGCGTAGCTATAGGGGGTGCTGAGGTAGCAGCCGCTACCGGGCCCAGGAGCCTGAGGGGGCCCAAAGATCCTTGTGCCACATAAGACATTGGTATTATACAAAGTGCATGCAGGTCAAGTTACACCTCTTGCTGGAGGGAAGGGGTTAGGTCAAGGATTTGGCAGTAGGGGGTGCTTTTTCAATTTTTGCCTCATGCAGCATGAAGACTAGGTGCTCCCCTGCTCCTGGCCACAAAGCATTGAGGGAATGGGGGCCCAAACTGAACTCTTGCACCAGGGCCCATGAGCCTTTAGCTACGCCTCTGTCTACATCATATAGAAATCATTCAATTTCTGAACTTACGGTTGTGCTTTTGTCCACAGAGCGATCTCTGGTCTTTGGGAATCACAGCTATAGAGATGGCAGAGGGAGCTCCACGTAAGTAGGACACAGTCATCTCTGAGTTGTCTCACATTATCTTAGATCCTGCTGTAATATTAGTATGATTCATGAACACCTCAAAGAAAAGTCAACATCTGAATTCTAAAATAAAATTAAGTATGACTGCTTGGAACACAGTAAAGGCATTTAGAAACGGTTCTGTCCATACATAGGTTTAAAATGAAAGTGCACCTTTAAGGTCATGCCCAGGGGCGGACTGGGAACTTAAAGTGGCCCTGGAAAAAATAATAAAAGTGGCCCTGTTTTGTAGTTGGGTCCAAACTGATGGAAGGCAGGGCCAGAAATACCATATTGTGGCACATTATACCACCCTAAAAGAGCCAATTACCACAGTCCATCACAACATACTGCCAGGAGTACAAAATACATCCCCAAAAACTTCCACTGGACGGCCGTGATGAGGGCCCAGGCAGCACCATGGGCATCAGCCCACCAGGAAATTTCCCTGTAAGGTCTATTGGCAATCCACCCTGGTCATGCCCTTCTCAGGATCATGCTGTGTGGATTCTCTTCTCAACAAAAAGCATCTTTATAAATGATGGTGCTCAGTGCTCCCGTCACACACTTAGAGGGAGTGTACAGCCATCGGCCAATAACTTTTAAACGGAGTCTGTCACCTCATTTTCACCTATATAACTAACAGCAATGCCCCACAGAAGATTGCATACACATCCCAGACATACCTGTGTGCACTGTGTGTCTATATTACATGTCCAGAAAAAGCACCTTTATTCTGCAGGAAAACAGCTCCCAAGTGCCCAGCTGAAAGTGAAACTAAAAAAAGCTTTCTCTCCCAACTTGATTTCTAACAGCTATATCTTCTTATATACTGGATATAATGCTGTGATGAGCAGCTAAAGCAGCCCTCCCCTCTTCAGTCTGGTTTGCTTTGAGCACTTGCAGCAGCAGAGCCAGGCACTTGGGAACTGTTTTCCTGCAGAATAAAAGTGCTTTTTCTGGACATGTAAAACAGTGCACACAGGTATGTCTGGGATGTGTATGTAATCTTTTGTGGGGCAGTGCTATTAGTTATATAGGTGAAAATGAGGTGACAGACTCCATTTAAAAGGCCAGAATGCTGTATAAAGTCAAACCGATCCCTCCTGTTCCAACACCTTTGGGTCTTTCCTTCTTGGTTACTCTCAACACACAGTAAATGAACACTCAGCTAATAACTGGTTGAGAACAGACACCACCACTGCCAGTATTTGACTGAGCATTTATTTTCTGTGTGTGTAGAGAACCCAGGAAGAAGAGAACAGGGACCCAAGAAGTATTGGAATGGGAGCGACAGTTAATCTGTTTTCTCAATATTCTGACCAGATAATCCTTTTATCACTATTCCATTCCCATTTTGTCTAATATTGTAAATAAAACAAATAAGTATACAGGGGCGGATTGGGAATGTATTATACCGGGAAGGGTCCCGGTGGGCCGCATGTTTTTTATGTGCAGTGGGTCGGTGGAGGGAGCCCAGCAATTGTTCTGAACAATGCGGCCTCTAATAAAACAAGAGGAGAGAGGAGAGGGATTCTCCTACCTCTCCTCTGCACTGCTGTGCTTTGTTATCTGATTGGTGGAGCAGCAGTGGGCAGAAGCTGCTGCTCCACCAATCGTTCAGATGGACCCTGGACATGCTCTGCAATCCTGCCTGCACGGCTGCCCGCCCTCTCACCCAACCATACTGTACGAGAGAATGGCTTACCTCCCAGCTGCACATTTTTATGGCCCCGCCTCCTGCCCAGCCGCACATTTGTATGGCCGCCCGTGCTCCTGCTCAGACGCATGTTATTATGGCCCTGGCCTCCCGCCCAGCTGCTACCCAAGCCTGTAAGCCAGAGCCAGGAGTCAGGACCCTCCTGCTTCAGACTCCTTGCCAGCTTTGGCGAGTCTAATACCCTGGACTGTGCTCCCTACCCTGTTCCTCCCTGCCCTGGACTGTGCCCTCTGCCCTGCCCTGTGCCCCCTAGCCTGGACAATGCCCCCCTAGCCTGGACTGTGCCCCCCTACCCTACACTGGACTGTGCCCCCTAAACATACACTGTTGTCGGCACAGTACAAGGGTATAAAGGGACCTGTACTGTGCCTCCTAACCTCTACTATTCCCCCTTATACCCTATAATGTGTCTCCTACCCTGTACAATGCCCTCTTATACCCTCCATTGTGCTTACCATACCCTGTACTGTGCCCTCTTATACTCTATACTGTGCCCCTTTATACCCTATATCCAGTCACTGTATGGAGGCGTTATCCAGTCTATGGCGGCGTTATCCGGTCACTGTATGGAGGCGTTATCCGGTCACTGTATGGAGGCGTTATCCAGTCACTGTATGGTGGGTTATCCAGTCACTAGTGTTGAGCGAGCACCTCTGTGCTCATATGCTCAGGTGCTCTGGCCAAGCACTAGGGGTTGCTCGAATGCTCAGCCGAGCACCCGAGCATAATGTTAGTCAATGGGACTAAACTAGGCACTCCCCGCTCGGAAGAGGAGAGGGTGTCTGGTTAATAGAAAAAGGTCAGAATCGCGACTTCTCTTTTACTGCTTTGACTCGTAAAAGTATGCTAATTGAATTTGTACGCATTAGCGCACAAATGCGTACGCATTAGTGTACAAATCAACATTACAGTGTGGGGAAGAGACTCGAGCATTGCGCTCGAGTACACTCTGTGTTCGGCCGCACACCAAGCGGACCCGAGCGTAGGCATGCTCTGTCAACACTACCAGTCACTTTATGGAAGTGTTATACGGTCACTGTATTTAGGCGTTATCCATTCACTGTACGTAGGTGTTATCCGATCCCTGTATGGAGGTGTCATCGGGTTACTGTATGGCAGTGTTATTATTTGGTTGTAGGGACAATATATTTACAGTATATACTGTAGATTCCAGTATATTATGCTGTAGTCAGGCCAGTATTTCCCAGGAGAGTAAATGGGCCGTGTAGAACACAGTACACACCAGTGACCACCAGGACCAGCCTTCTGTACTATAGCCTCCTTTCTCTGCCATGTTGCTCCGCTGTGTACTAGTGCTTATTTTGGAACACTTAAGGCTACTTTGACACTAGCGTTTTTGCTGGATCCGTCATGGATCAGCAAAAACACTTCCATCATGATAATACAACCGTATGCATTATGAACGGATTCGGTTGTATTATCTTTTAAATAGCCAAGACGGATCCATCATGAAACCCAATGAAAGTCAATGGGGGACGGATATGTTTTCTATTGTGTCAGAGAAAACGGATCCATCCCCTTTGACTTACATTGTGAGTCATGACGGATCAGTTTGGATCAGTTTCTTCATGCGGACACCAAAATGCAGCAAGCAGCGTTTTACTGTCCGCCTCCAAAACGGAATGGAGACTGAACTGAAGCAAAACTGATGCATTCTGAACGGATCCTTCTCCATTCAGAATACATTACAAAAGAATTAAAGGGGCTGTCTCATCTGGGCATCTATGCCATGCATGTGCAATATGAGAGAGTCTAACCTCTAGGACCCACTTCTGTCTTGAGAATGGAGTCCATCTGTTGCCACCAGGAACGGAGAGGTGGCTGAGGTTGCACAACTGCTACACTCACTTTATGGGAAGTCCAAAAATAGCTGAGTAAGCCCACTTGGCTATTTTCAGATGTCCTATAGAAGTGTAGGGAGAGAGCAGCACAAGCATGGTCTCCAGAGGTGGGAATGCAGATTGGAATACTAATTTCATATAATAAATCAGTGTTTCTCAACATTTCTAAGTCAAGTATCTCCTATTTAATTAAGCTCAGAGTCATACACTGTGCTGTGCCTGTTACAAACACCATTTTTAACTCTAAGAATCTGAGAAAAACAGAAGACTGTTATACAGATGTATTGTTCCTTAACTTTCCTCTTGGGTCGACATATCCCAAGATGTGTGATGGGAGATGAGAAACTTTGGGAAAAAAAAAACAAAACAAAACAAAAAAAAACAAAAAAAAAAACATGATTTTGTGATACTGTGGCCACCTGGTGGTTGTGATGCGAGTTACACCCTGACAAGGATTTTGCTAGATGCAAAACTGTATAAAATTTGTACCATCAAAAATTGGAGTCCTTAACAAAATTTGTGAAGGTTAAGCATGGACACTAGTGTTGAGCGAATCTGAAAGACACTTTAACTGGTTATCTACAGATGTGTCCACCAGTCTTAAGCGTATCGAGCTTTAGATAATAGATCCAAAGTTGATGCGTTCAAACACTTCGTTTTAATGATATACGGAGACCTGTCTCCATACAGCATTCAAATATATTGCCCCTATAGAGGCAATTTAGTGTCAACTGAAGTAGCACAAGATGAAATATAGTAATCACTTCTGTGTCTTTAAAAACATTTTAAAATAGCAATCTTAAAGGGTTATTCTCATTTTAGACAATGGGGGCATATCGCTAGGATATGCCCCCATTGTCTTATAGGTGCGGGTCCCACCGCTGGGACCCGCACCTATTTCCAGAACGGAGCCCCCGAAGTGAAATAGCCGAGCGCTGGCTCGGCTACTTCCGTCGGCTCCATAGAAATGAATGGGAGCGCACCACGCATGCACGGCCCGGCTCCCATTCATTTCTATGAGTGGCGTGGGGAGCTGCGCCTGGTGGTGGCCGGACCCCCGGAAACCTGGGGTCCTCCAGGCGCAGCGCTCCCCGCTCCGTTCTGGATATAGGTGCGGGTCCCAGCGGTGGGACCCGCACCTATAAGACAATGGGGGCATATCCTAGCGATATGCCCCCATTGTCTAAGATGAGAATACCCCTTTAAGTCGGGTTTAGTACTGAGGGACCAGCCGGTACCAAACTTGACTTTGGATTGCTAATTCTAAATGTTTTTGAAGACTCAGAAGTGATTACCGAATTCAATCACCTAATTCTCACACCACAACTAATTTTTCCTAAATGGAGGCAATATATTTTAAAGTTATACAGCTCTCTGGACAACATTAAAACAAAGTGTTTGAGCAAATCGGCTTCAGATCTATGATCAGAAGCTCTATCTATTCAAGCCTAGTGGACACATCTGTAAATAACCAGGGAAGGCCTCTTTCACATCTGTGGCATGCTCTCTGGATTCAGCATCACTGGATGTTGCCACAATGCCCACTGGCCCTATTGTGCAGTGGTTTTTGACTGAATCCTAATAAATTTCCAGGTAGCAGCAGTGTTGCCAAACAGAGTTTCTTTTTTCTGGACAACTTATCCAAAAATCACGGACAGACAACATTTTTTATGGACAAATTGGAAAACAATTACAAATGATAAAGATTCATATATATATATATATATATATATATATATATATATATATATATATATATAATGATAAAGTAATTCATGTCTATAGCTCAATATATTGATAAGACCTCATTAACAGCATTTACTGTGAGTTGTAAATTGATGGTAATTACCACCAAAATAATCTAGTCAAGTAACAGCCTCAAAAAAATCACGGACACATCTATTTTTTTTTCACGGACACAGGAAAAAAAGTCACCTATTTTTACAGACTTTCCAGAAATTTCTGGACGGTTGGCAACCCTGGGTAGCAGCCGGATTCCATAATAGTCATTGGGGGCAGCCGGACATTGCGGGAAGATCTGGCTACACCGAATCCAGAGCGCTCCAACAGGCTGTTGAGACAGAAGAATCGGATCCGGCATAGCCCAAAATATAATGCTGATGTAAAATTATTTATTAAGGCTGAATCACATTGGCATTTAACTGATCTATCAGGCTGTTCTGGCAGAGGAACAGCCTACCAGAGCTCACCAGATCCGGCAGAGCCAGACACGAATGTGCACTACTGGACCCCATGCACTATACTGGGATCCAGCAGTGATCTGGCCGCTTTCTGGCATAAGTAAAGGCTTTAACCAGACAAAAAGTCATTCCTGCACAACATTTTGTCCAAAGTCGGCACTTAATTGGGAAAGTGGCAGATCACCACTGGATCGCATAATAATCAACGGGGTCTGGTGGTGCACGGCCATGCCTAGCTCTGCTCCTCTAACAGACAAGCTTGCCACATTAGTTAAAGGTTATCCTATATCATAGCCACCCCCTCCTTCCATGTGCCGGGCCCCTCACAGGGAATATACTTAACCCGCTCCCTGCACCGTCGCTGCATCTGGTGTCAGTGGGAGGGGGGGGGGGGAACGAGCCTCACTAACGTCACCAGCAATGCTAGGGAGGCTTGTCCCCGTCCCTGCCTGGCATTGGCTGCTCCCCTCGCCCCCCCCCTCCCTTTCTCAGGAGCAGGGTAAGTATATTCCCTGTGAGAGGCCAGGCACATGGGGGGGGGGGGGGGGACATTTGTGATATTGGATAACCCCTTTAAGCACTGATGTAAGTTAGCCCTCATAAAGACAGAGGGAGGGCAGAATTTTCCATCACCATTTTATTTTAGGTTTCCGATATTCCAGGACAGTCCAGTACAGTATATTTGATAACCTACTTCTATTTGTGACAGATTCAAGAACTTTTGATACACAGGCGGGATCCATATCGTACAGAGGCCCCCTCACTTCAGACATAAAATTTTCCCTTTACATTATCTTGACATTTATAGTGAACAAACTGCTCCGGAAAGAAATTAGTCAAAAAATAATTAGTTATTACCAGCACAGCTTGATCATTCTGTAGGATAAGATATGGAGGTATTTGGCAGCCAGTACATCTCCGACAGTTCAGTAATGTATGTTTCAACATTAAAATTACAAAAAGGGACAGTCTAGCAGGCCGTCCTTAGAACAGTCCTTGGAGATAATACTTAAATGTCAAAACATTTAATCCAAACATTTTCCATTTGAACTAAATTGTGACATTTCTGAAATGTCCTTCTGGGATATCCAGTTTTGCGATGACTGTTGATGCTGTGATGGATTTTACGCTTTCTGTAAAAGACTGCCCATAGACGCTAAAAGACAGTTTTTAAAATGGGTCATGAAAAGTCTTTTTCCTTTCTTACATAAATATTTGTAGGGGAATAAATATGATCTCCATGGCTGATCAGTTGTCAGTAAATTACAGCTCCAATATGTATAACAGTTATAGTATATGAAGACATAGATATAAAGGCAAATATAACGGCTCTGTGGAGAAGGAGGAGCCCAGGTTTATTATTACCTATACTAATTGGCAGTACAAACCTACCCAACACTTCTCTTTCCTTAAGCTGAACTCCCATCCAAAAAATGTCCTTTTTATTCTTTTAATCCTAAATAGTTTTATAATTCTGCAGTGAATAATGTCTTATCATTTGCATATAGTTAGGACATAGCACCTTGGTCACTTGTAGTCACCATTAGAGGGAACTTAGCAGCATACTGCATGACATTATACTGAACTCAATGCAGAATTCACTAAGCTTCACAGCTCCCTCTAGTGGTGACTTAAAGGGGTATTCCCATCTCACAAATGTGGTTTGTATAGTTAGATATAGCCATACCAGTATTATTACTAATAGAATGTATTTATATAAAATCTACCGTTTAGAAGATCTGACTATTTGTATATCCATTGTCCCACACACATCAGTCAGACCGTCGCCCCTAGTTACGGTCACCGCGGCCATGTAGTAGTGGTGGCCGGCTTGCTCCTTTTCAAACCCGCTCTGAGGTAACTGCTGTATTGTGAATGCACATTGCATGAGCATGCGGAGACACATCTTAGGGTTGTAGCATTTTTGTCTGCGCTTCCAAAACGCAGAGAAACGGATCCTGTTCCAAGATCAATTCATCTCTATGGAGAAAGATACGTTTATAAAGTCTGCGTTTTGGACGGATCCTGACCATTGTGTTTTAGACTGGTAGCGTCCAAAACGCAGATGTGAAAGTACTCTAAAATGTGTCTCAGCATGCTCATGCAATGTGCGTTCACAATACAGCAGTTACCTCAGAGCGGGTTTGAAAAGGAGCAAGCCGGCCACCACTACTACATGGCCGCGGTGACCGTAACTAGGGGCGACGGTCTGACTGATGTGTGTGGGACAATGGATATACAAATAGTCAGATCTTCTAAACGGTAGATTTTATATAAATACATTCTATTAGTAATAATATTGGTATGGCTATATCTAACTATACCAACTATATTGTGAGATGGGAATACCCCTTTAAACAAGCGGGGTACGAAATTTTTCATGTAATTTGGAGATCTATGTAAAAATAAAAATCTGCTACCACTATAAAGATACATTAAACTATGAGTCAGTACAGAATTTCAGATCTAAGAACAAAAGGTGAAGATTTATCATTTCCTTTGCGCCTGAAAAGTAGTGTTAAAAAGTTGCAAACAGGATGTGAGCGAAGTTTTGTAAAATTCAGTTCAGCTGCTTCGCCAAATTTTTCAAAGTGCATTTCTTTATAAGTAGTGGGTGCACTATCATTGTACCACTTAGATGCCGTGTTCATTGCAGATCCCAGCATCTGATATAAATAACACTGTAAAATAAAATTAAAAAAATTCATACCTACCTCATCCATTTGCTTGCAACGGGCCGGCCGCCGCCATCTTGCTTGAATCATACATCACCGTGCACGGGATTTCGTGCAAGATCTTCAAGCAAGATTAGCAGCAGTCAGCCTGTCGCAAGCAAATGGAGGAGGTAAGTCTGATTTTTGTTTTGTTTTTTACACTACTTCAGGTTAAATCGATTCGCTACCACAAAGCATGAGAAAATTTGGCTTTGTGGCAAATCGAATTTATCCCGAAATTCAGATCGAAGTCCACTTTGTGGACTTAGATTCGCCCAACACTATTCGCGACTTGTTAACTGACTTTTTGAAAAAAAATTGTCACATCTCTCAGATTTTTCACTGCCCTAGCCACCTTTCTGAAAGGGTGTGACAACTGCAGAAAGGGGGAGTGGACAGAAGACATTACAAATTTTCATTCACTTCAGTTTTCTGGCTCAAATAAAGCCAGAAATCTACGGCAGCTCAGACCTGTCGTATATTTCTGTTTAGGAGCACAGACAGGCAGAGGATGTACCCAATTTATGAAGAGGCCTGAGCTTCACCATAAATTAGGTGTGTCCTCTGACAGTGCAAGGGATATCAAGACCGGCGCAGAAAGCGTTGGTCTTAAAAATCTCCCCCCGAAGTGTTAAAAATGGAGAGACAGTTCATGGTACAAAAGGAAACTTACTGTATGTGCGCCTCTGTGTAACTGGAAACTTAAAGGGGCTCTCCAGTGCCCCAACTCTCCACAGATTGTGTGTGGTGTTGTAGCTCAGCAGTAATACCAACCACAACTTGTGGACAGGTGTGATGCTGTTTCTGGAAGAAAGCAGCCATGTTTTTCTAATCCTTGACAATCCCATTGAAGAGCATCTTCAAGAAATCTATGAGATACAGCTGTATGAAATGACAAGACAGTGACAATATTTTCCCCCCTAATCTTAGAGCCCACTGCTACAAACATTGCTCTTGTATTTGCATTTTGCTAATCCTTGAGTAAGAAAATATCCTCCTCCTGTTCGTGCCTTTTGGAATGACAGATTTTGCCTGTAGAGAACAAGAGACAGGCAATGTTCTCTGGTCACCTTCCAAGGCTCTTTAAAGTGAGTCTTTAAAGAGGACCTTTCAGCACTCCTGACATGTCTGTTTTAATAGCTTCACACATTCCCCATGTAATAACAAGTCTGGAACATCTATTCTTATGTTTGTATGTTGTGCCATTCCTTTATGTTTTGCACTAGAAGTTATGAATGAATTGCTATTTGTCTTCAGTAAAGGAACAGAGGGGAGGTAACAAGTTGGGGGTGTGTACCTGCACAGTCTGAACATGGCAGCACTGATTGGCTAGAGTCAGACTCTGCAGGTACACACCCCCAACTGGTCACATCCCCTCTGTTCCCTTACTGAAGACAAATAGCAATTCATTCATAACTTCTAGTGCAAATAATAAAGGAATGGCACAACATACAGACATAAGAATAGATGTTCCAGAATTGTTAGTACGTGGGGAATGCATACAGCTATTAAAACAGGCATGTCAGGAGTGGTGAAAGGTCCTCTTTAACTTGTTTTTCACCAACATAACTAAGAGCACTGCCCCACAGAAGATTGCATACACATACCAGACATACCTGTGTGCATTTTGTGTCTGTATTACATGTCCAGGAAAAGCACTTTTATTCTGCTGGAAAACAGCTCCCAAGTGCCCAGCTGAAAGTGAAACAAAAAACAGCTCTCTCTTCCAACTCGATTTCTAACAGCTACATCTTCTGATATACTGGATATAATGCGATATAATGCTGTGATTTGAAAGCTTGGAATGTCAGCTTTTAAAGAAGGTCAGAACTATTTTTCTATCTGCTACCAATCCCAAGATATGAGCAGCTAAAGCAGCCCTCCCCTCTTCAGTTTGGTTTGCTTTGAGCACTTGCAGCAGCAGAGCCGGGCACTTGGGAGCTGTTTTCCTGCAGAATAAAAGTGCTTTTCCTGAACATGTAATACAGACACACAGTGCACACAGGTATGTCTGGGATGTGTCTGCAATCTTCTGTGGGGTAGTGCTCTTAGTTATATAGGTGAAAATGAGGTGACAGACTCCCTTTAAAGTTGGAACCCCCCGCCCCCTACAGATGGCGCTAGAGAGGCTTTTTCTTTCTTCTGGAGGAGAGCGGTTTTGCATAAAATGTATATTACAATATATAATGGATTACTGGTATTTAAATCCAGAAGATAAATATGGTCTAGTTCCAGATCTCATCTGTGAAATTCACTTATAAGAGGTCATTGCCCACCACTGTGTTTTCTTCTTTTTTCAGCTTTATGTGACATGCATCCTATGAGAGCACTTTTCCTAATCCCTCGAAACCCGCCCCCGAAATTGAAATCAAGGAAGTGGTAAGTGCAATGGTATATTTTTTTTTTTTCTCTCCTCCTAACTGGCGTTGTTGGCAATGCCAGGGTTAATCATATGGTGTCTGACATGTCCCTTTTTTCCCTGCTTATAATGTGCTGGATAAGTGGGACAGAAGAGTCCGTACAGGATAAAAAGGTTTAATGTGCTTACTCAACGGAGGCGTCTACGAGAAATAATGAATTAATAATCACACAGATGGCTGCTTAAGAGCAATTTATTGCTTTCCAGGGCCTTCATTTTCTTCTTGTCTATTTGCATATTACAAGAGTAGTCTTGATAATTGGATTTATTATAAGACACCTCAGCAGGAGGAATAACATATACCTGGGGGATATGGATGCACTTACGGACAGCCATGGTGGCAACGTTTATGAAGGAAAGAAGAGCTGCTTGGATACAATTGGAAACACTGTATAATTACCTTCTGTCATACCGCCATATATTACAGGCACAATATATAGTAATTAGCAATGTGTTAAAGACTATTTATCCGCTTTGTGACTAGAAGGAGCTTGTTCACATGTGCAAGAAAGACGTCAGTTCTGACTGATCCATCTTAAAACAGTAACATAGCAAGTCCTAATGGATCCCACGGACTCAGTGGAATTTTTTTTTAGGTCTCTTATTTTATTAAATGGCAAACGTTATTCTGCCCTAAAATACAATGTTAGGCTCCATTCACACGACCGTAGTTTTGGGTCCGCATCCGTTCCGCAATTTTGAGGAACGAGTGCGGACCCATTCATTTCAATGGAGCCGCAAAAGATGCGGACAGCACACGGTATGTGGCGCCGCAAAAAATATAGAGCATGTCTTATTCTTGTCCGCAAGCACGGACAAGAATAGGCATTCTCTATATAGCGCTAGCCATGTGCGGTCCGCAAATTGCGGAACGCACATGGCCGGTATCAGTGTTTTGCGGATCCGCAATTTGCGAACCGCAAAACACTTACGGTCGTGTGAACGCACCCTAAGGCTACATGCACTCAACAGCGCTGTGTTTTGCAGTCCGCAAATTACGGATGCTGGCCGTGTGTGTTCTGCAATTTGTGGAACGGAATGGGCCACCATTTTAGAAATGTCCGTTTTGCGGGCAAGACTAGGACATGTTCTATTTTTTTTTTTTTCCGTGCCACAGAATGGAGCAAAGGATGCGGACAACACACAGAGTGCTGTCCGCATCTTTTGCAGCCTTATTGACGTCAATGGGTCTGCATCCAAGCCACAGGATGACGTGCAGCATTTTGGTCTGTGATGTGGACCAGACACGCCCATTGAATTCTATAGGTCTGTGAAAACCCACTGACACAACATGGATGGCATCCGTGTTCCGTCAGTGTTTCATGGACCATTGGTAGGAGATGCTCTGGAAACTGTCACTCGAACAGAGTGCGTAGAACACAGATTACACACTCAGACCAAACACGGATTCTTCAGGAACATCTTCGTGGATGAAACATGGATGGATTTTCCTCGGACGTAAAAACAGAGATGCAAATGTGAACAAGGTCTTATAGAAAAGGATTTTTGTCCAGCTATTGCTGTTCTGGGATAACAATGGACGACACTAGAGAAGTTTTTCCTACTTGTGGTGAAGCTGATACAGCTAAAATGTGTGGGTGTAGTTTTGACATTTCTAAATTGTTAGATTAAGTAGCTTTCACCACACAAGTGCAAGAGGTCTTTACTGGGCTCCGAGTCTCACATGTAATAATAACATAAGAAAAGCAGACAAAGCTTTCTGCTGGGGAAGTTTTATAAATAAAACAGTGGTCGGTCAAAGATCATTCATGCCCCATTTACCACTGGAGACTACGAGAGGATTTCTTAAAATCAGATTTCTCTTGCTGGAGCAGGCCAATATGTGTGTATTAAAGTGGAATACTAGTGCTTGGTTATGTAGGATGTATGTATTTATTTTTTTTATTGAAGGGTCCACTGCTACCTGCACTAGTTAATCCCTTAGAGGTTACGCCATCTAGATGTTTATGGCATATCCACATTTCTCAAATGTCCGAAAGGGTGCAGATACCAACTGTAGGTCTTGTCCTTTCTCAATAGTAATAGGACTCCATCGCACAGTTAACTTGTAATTCTGTAGTTTACAGCAAGTAGGCGATACAGGGGAGATAATTTTCCTGTATACCCAGGAAAGTATGCACAGGATTGTGGTCAGAGTGGAGAGCATCACATGAACCTTCACGGGTTAGCACTGGTGCCTTGCAGCGCTGGGGTCCGTTCGAATGCGACCAAGGACAACATCTGCATGGAGTTTGTATGTTCTCCCCATGTTTGTGTGGGTTTCCTCCGGGTACTCGTGTTTCCTCCCATACTCCAAAGACATACTGATAGGGAACTTAGATTGTGAGCTAGCCATGATAACTGTAAAGTGCTACAGAATATGTCAGTGCTACTGTATATAAGTGAGTAAAATAATAAAATCTTAAAATGTATGGACTAAAGGAGCTAAACACTGGTGAAATATTGCTGGTCAGTTTCATTAGATGTGCAAAATAAAAAAAAAATAAAAAAACACCCTCCAATCATCTGTTTGAAGAGGAGGCAATGCTTGTGTGAGCGCTCCTTCCCCTTTAAGATTACACTGCTCGCTGTTTCACCTGCTGGCTGTGCAGTGTAATTACAAGTGCTGGTTCCTGATAATTGACCCAATTAACTCCCATTCATTGCAACAGCACTGACTACACAGACAATGCTGGAAAGAAGTGGTTTTTTTTCCCCCTCCCAATATAGCCGCCCCCAGGGAATTTTATGGGGGGGGGAAAAAAAAAAGCTTCAACATTTAGGCCCCTTTCAGACGACGGACCGTATGCGGAACCATTCATTTCAATGGGTCCGCAAAAAAAAACGAAAGGTCTTCCGTGTGCATTCAGTTTCCGTATGTCCGTATTTCTGTTCCGCAAGATTATGAGTCTTGTCCTATTATTGTCCGCAAATCACGGTCCGTGGCTCCATTCAAGTCAACGGTTCCGCAAAAATACGGAATGCATACGGAACACCCTCCTGCGGATCCGTGATTTTCTACTAGAGTCTAACGTTAACTCATTCATTGTTCCGTTTCATCTCCGCAAAAACAAGGAACAGCTACAGAAAGCATACTGAAGCCATACGGACAGTTTGGAAACGGAATGGATTGTTTTTTACAGTAAAAATGAATTTATGAAGTTATTACGCGAAGTCTCGCCAGACTTTGCGAAGTAATAACTTTGGCTCATCTGAGCCAATACATTCTAATACTGTATGGAGCTCCGGCTAATAAGGATACTTGGCATTCCCTTTAAAATGAACATTGATGGGAAATGCTGTTGGTTAGCTTCAATCGGCATTTGTCCCATGAGGTTTAGGCCTCATGCACATGAACGTTTTTTGGGTCCGCATCCGAGCCTGCAAAATGCTGCACATCATCCTGATTTTTTATTTTTTTTTGAAAACCACATTAAAATTGGTGGGTATGTATGCTGTCTGCAAAAAATGGCGATAGCACACATTAGTGAAAAATGGAAATGTGACCGAGGCCTCTCAGCGTACTGTGTAATAGATGCTACATAGGTAGGTTTGTAATATGTCCATGTGTTGAAGAGAACCTATGGTGTTACCTCTCTCGGCTCATCTACTTGTATTCCCCATGCAATAGAAGTTCTGGGGCATCTAGTTTTCTGGACTGTGTGCTGCATCATTCCCTTATCATTCCTGCGAGAAGTCATGTATGACTTGCTAGCAGTTTGCAAGAAAGGCAGGAGGGGGGGGGGGTGTCTGCACAGTCTGATAATCAGTATCCAATCAGCACTGCCAGTATCAGACTGTGCAGGGACACACCCCCAACTGGACCTTTCTAACAAACTGCTAGCAACCTGTCACCTCTCCTGACTTGTTTGTTTTAGTAACTACTTGCATTCCCGATTTAATACCATTGCGAAGCATCTATTCTTATGATTATGTTGTTCCATTCCTGTATTATTCCTGCTAGAAGTTGGCAAATAAAATTGCTAAAATTGCTATCAGTCTACAGTAAAAGTGCTGCTGGATGTTACCAGTAGGGTGTGCGCCTGACTGTCCAATGAGTAAATGCTGCTCTTCTCAGACAGTGCAGGGACACACCCCCAACTGGTAACACCCATCTGTACCTTTACTGCAAGCTGCTGATAATTTATAACTTCTAGTAGAAATAATAGAGGAATGGCACAACATAGAGCCATAAGAATATATGTTCCAGAATTGTTATTACATGGGGAATGAATGAAGCTATTAAAACAGAAGAGGTGACGGGTCCTCTTTAAATACCCTGCAACTTCTCACTGAACATGCTTTATTTCCTCAGGTCAAAGAAGTGCCTTAATTTTGTTGATAGCTGCCTTATTAAGAACTACACTCATCGGCCTACAACTGAGACCCTGCTTAAGCATTCCTTTGTACGAGATCTTCAAAATGAACGCCAGATACGTATTATGCTGAAAGATCATTTGGACAGGACAAGAAAGAAGAAGGAAAAAGGTGTGTAATTGCTGCCGCTAGTGAAGACAGATCCCTTCCTATCAGCTCCATTTAAAGGGGTGACCCATTACAACAACGTATTCCCTGTCCACGGGACAGGGGGATAAGTATCTGACTGACAGAGGTCAGGCCACTGTGAGCCCTGCCGGTCAAGGGAACGGGGGCCAAGTTCTGCCATTTAAATGGAACAGCCCAAACGTGTGCATGTCCTCTTTTCCATTCAGCTCTATGAGACTGCCAGAGATGGCTGAGCACAAGCACCGTTCTCTCTGTCAGCCCCATAGAGTTAAAAGGCACGGCTGCGGATATGCATTTTTGTCTCTCCATTCCAATGGGGGAGCACGGGCCCCTGTTCTCATGGTGGCAGGGACCCCAGCAGTCAGACCCCTAATGATCAGCCACAGCATACCTCCCAACCGTCCCGGATCCAGCGGGACAGTCCCGGATTGCAGTGGCTGTCCCGGTACAGGGGAACTATGTCCCAGTTTCTGGCAGCTGTCCCTGCATCCAGCCGTCATTTACAAAGTTGGAAGGTATGACACAGAATAGGGAATACTTTGTTGTAATGGCACCATATACCAGAAAACCATTCCATAAAATACCATGGGATTAGTTCTGGAATCAGTTTCTCTCATCTCATACAATGGACTCCTTTTCTAGAGTTAGATGCAGGTTCCCACATCTACAGTATAAGACATACCATATATGGCATATCTGAGACAAAAATATCCCTTTAAGGGCTCATGCGCACGTACGTATTTTCTTTCCATGTCCGTTTAGTTTTTTGTGCTGACCATATGCGGAACCATTCATTCCAATGGATCCACAAAAAAAAGGCACACCGTGCGCATTCTGTTTCCGTATGTCCGTATTTCCGTTCTGTAAAAAAATAGAACACGTCCTATTATTGTCCACATTATGGACAAGGATAGGACTGTTCTATTAGGGCCTAGCTGTTCTGTTCCGCACAGACTGATAATCAAGTCTATTATAGGGCATGAGAGATTGTTGAAATGCTCATTCCCGATAACGGATCAGTGTAAAAGGCGATCACCTGAACAAGCGAATGCTCATATATCACATAACCAGGTCTTTCAGCTGAAGCCAAAAATTATTAGTGGAGATTTATCAAAACTGGTGTAAAGGAAAACTGGCTTAGTTGTCCCTAGCAACCAATCAGATTTCACCTTTCATTTTCCAAGGGAGCTCTGAAAAATGAAAGGTGGAATCTGATTGGTTGCTATGGGCAACTAATCCAGTTTTACTTTACACCAGTTTTGATAAATCTACTCTAGTGTTGAGCAAATCTATTCCACCTTGTGGACTCCGATACAAATTTCAGGGAAAATTTGATTCACTGCGAATCCGAATTTCCTCATCCTTCGTGGTAACGAGTCAATTTCTCTGAAATGGCAGTATAAAAAAATAAATAAATCATACTTACCTCATCCATTTGAGTGCGAAGAGCTGGCCGTTGATATTTGAAGATCCCGTGTGCGGCGACGTCACCATGGGCCACACGAGATTTCGTGCTGGATCTTCAATCAAGATCGAGGCCTGTTCTGCAAGTTCAAATGGATGAGGTATGATATATTTTTTTTAATTTTACACTTTAACAATGTCTGACGCAGCGTTCAGCAATTAATGCTGCATCTGAAGGGTACAATGACAGGGAGCGGCACAATCGACCCTCCCTGTCATTGCACACACTACTAAGAAATTCGCTTCTTGATGAAGTAATTCGTCACAAAGCAAATTTTTTTTTGTAAAATTCAGCAAAGCAGCCAAATTGGATTTTAGAATACTTTGCTCATCTCTAATCTCCTCCACTAATTGTTCGCGTGCAGCAGATCATTCTGCATAATCCGCTGTCCTGAAAAAAAGGTTTATTCTATGGGGGCAAGCGATCTCTTTATCAATAACTTAAAGGGGTTGTCCAAGTTATGGAAAAAAAATATAGCACTGTAAATCTGATGGGTAGCAATATATAACTAAGTTCAGCAAGTTTTAGGCAAAAAAAAAATCTATATTTCCTAATTTCCCTGGCTCTCTTTGGCCTTTGCTTACATGCAGTAATAACAATCTCTGCCCCTCCCCCCTTCTCTGCAAAGGCAGTGAATATAAGAGCTGTGAGTACATGTCTGCCTGCTGGGATACTCAGCAGCATGTTGTTTGTGTAGGACTACAAGTCCCAGCTGTACAATGACACTGCTGATACACACAGGAAATTCTCCCTACCTGTTCTTGTACAATTCCTCTATAGCTCCTTGCCCAGCATTTGTCTCCTCTCACTGCTGCAGCTATTTGTTGTAAAGCCTTGAGCCCTCAGTGTGTTCTGGCTGAAGGGGTTAATGTTTTATCTGAAGGAATCCAGGGAGAGAGCAGATAGCAGGAGCCCGGCAAAGAAAGGGGGCGTGGCCAGTGACGTCTCGTGTACAGACTGTTATCTGAACTCTGAGGCTTGTACACGAAACATCACAGACCAGGGAGATAAGGTAACATCACAGGTCATGTGACCCTCAGTCAACTCTGAGAAACCAGCAGCTTTAGAAACACAAAGTATATGGGAAAGTTGTTATACCTGACAAGTTAGAAACATATAAAGAACAAAAAAATAACTCGGACAACCCCTTTAACCCCTTACAGTGGCGTGAACCCTGCATGTAAATGCAGGCCTCATCTTCGCTTACCATCAGGCAATTATCGGGAAGGTTTAGTTTGTTCCCAATAATTGTGTTCCCAAAAGCCTTTAGGCAAACATGAGAAATCGTCCTTTTTCACACATTTGCATACATGCAGCCAGTCAGCAGGAATAATTACACTGCTGACAGATATTCCAACCCATGCCTTTTGTTTTTTCAGATGAAACAGGATATGAGTACAGTGGAAGCGAGGAGGATGATGAGGAGATGAATGAAGATGAAGGCGAGCCAAGGTAAGTAAAGACACCATTTCTAATTTATGACACAACACATAAGCAGAGGACAAAGTATCCGCACTAAAGAGCAACACAAAAGATCATTTCAGGTAAATCGCTCAGGACTTATCCGGCCTGCCAAGGATATAAACCACGGCACAGAAGATAACGCACTCTGCTACTGTATAAGCACTGTATTGGCTGTCAAAGTAGATTAAAAAGTTATTTTAGAAGCTTAAAGAGACGCACGATCAGCACGGCAGAGCACAAAGTGTAGTTAGAGATAAACATAGCATTTACCAGATTTTACAGGAATTACATCTTAACTGAATTATTTCTTTAAATTATACAGCAGCACCAATGTACTCCACAGCCTTGTGCAGAGATAACATTCACATCGGACCATCTCCCCTTAGGCTCATAATACACTGTAATTTACCTATTTTAGGCGCAGAAATTAGTGCATTTACATAATGTAATATTAGTAAAATAAAATGTGATAATCAAGGATCCTTTTACACGGGCAGATTTCCTGCCCGTAACAAGCGTCGAACACCGATACTGCATGGCAATTCATTTAACCCCTTAGTGACCAGCCCGTTTTGGGCCTTAATGACCTAGTGATTTTTTAAATTTATTTCATCGTTATATTCCAAAAGTTATACCTTTTTATTTTTCCGTCAATGTAGCCATATAGAGGCTTGTATTTTGCAGGACAAGTTGTAGTTTTAATGGCGCCATTTTGGTGTACACAATGTATTTTTGTTTTAAACTTGTCATTTTTTTTAAATAAAATTTTTTTTTTTTTACTTTTTTAACCATTTAACAATCCCACAAGGGGACTTTAATATTTAGATTTCTTCTATAATTCTGCTATATTGACAGTCACCAACAGGCTGTGCCAGAGAGGCAAAGCCTGCTAGGATACAGACAGACGGGCCTGAGTCTTCATTAGGCCCTAGGCTGCCATGCCAAAACATCGGCATCCCCCAATGTAATTTGTCAGGTACCGATGGGAGACAAAGGGAGTCTGCTCCTTCTGTATTCTGTTTAGATGCCGCTGTTGCAGGGTTAAAACAACCTGGATCGGCGCTTCTGCCAGTTTGAGCCCTTAGAGCAGGAGCGTGGCTTTAATGGTAGAGCTGAGGCAGCCCAGCCTACAGCCCCTTAGTGACCGCTGTAGAGAGTAGACATTTGTGGTCACTAAGGGGTTAGTAGTAGTAATATTGGTGGTTACTAAGGGGTTAAAAGCAGCCATCCACCTTCACTATCATTTGGCCAGCAGCTATCTCTCCAGAATCTTCTATATACATACACACTCAGTTCAGCCGAGCGTGTATATGTTGTGAAAGGGTAGAGAGGAGAAAAGTGCTGCCAGACCCTTCTGATGGCGGCTTTCCAACTGGAAGATCAAAAGACCTGGGCGAAAAATTGCTCCCTAGAGATGAGTTTGGCCGTGGTGTCTTTGAAGAAAGTCTAAGGTTTATGGACAACTAACAGTAGAAAAGGCTGTAACAAAAAGTACTTTTAAATGTATGAGGTGGAAAAAGGTTAAAAAAAAACAAGCCACGGTTTTGGTCCACCACCCCCACCACATCTCTTTACATGTCTGCACCTTGTCACATGAGCGAGGTGGCCAATTATGGCTGTTGCAGGGATGTCAGCCAGTGCAATGTCACTACAGCAGGTCATGACTGTTCGGCCTGCTCACATGAAAGGTTGTCCCTGTGAAGAACATGACTCATGTATGCAACCGAGATTCAACAAGGGACCAGAATAAAGATAGGGAGAGAACCGTAGGGAATAGTTAAGGCGAGTATATTGAGATCACAGAGCTTTTCACCAACAGGTTAGTTCTGCTGTTCCTTTAGCTCCCATAGACTTGAATGGAGATAGATATTAATGTCTACTTTCTATCCTAGGTGGAGAAAACTTATAGCAATATGGCTAAGGTAGAGTGTGCAAATTAGGCGACATTTTGAAAAGAAAGCTGGAGTTAATGCCACCAGTTGGAAGTTAGCTATCTTACAAGTCAATGCTCAACGATTTTAACAGGTCTTGTGACATTACATAGGATTATAGCTAAGCCAGTACCTCATCTGCAGACAGCTGTTTAAGGGTGACTGGCCCTTATAAGAGCAGAGAGAACAGGCTTAACCGGGTGAGAGCCCTTCGTCAGGATTCAGAGGTACTATTTCTCATAGGCAAACATTGAGAGGCTCAGCTTTCTTTTCTTTAATTTGCACACCTTATTCTTAGAGGAGCTTTGCCTGGCCTATAAGGCTCTTTCTGCTTATAGACACTCAATAAGGAAAAATAGTATCCCCAGAATGGTGCAGAGTCTGGAATGACCCTGGAATATCAAAGAGAAGCCATCTCCTTAGACTCTCCCAGGTTTTGCCTGGAGTGTTTCTTTAAGAGCACAGAGATCCGTACTTCAGACGGATTAACATTTTGCGACAATGTAACGGAAATATTCAAGGTTTGAGAATAGCCCTTTTGGTGACAAACCCATGAGCCCTGCATCAGTGGTCATACATTTTTTTTAAAGGAAGACTAAAGGAAGGAAGACTAAACATAGAAATGGATGATAAATGTGGAAGAAAAAAAAATGACGTTTGTCAGTCGTTAGGATACTTAGCATTTTCCGTAGATGTATTTTACTTTAGTTTATTCTACATTTTCTTCTTTTAATTAACTCTGTAGTTCACAGTGTTTATCACCAATGGTGGCTCAATCAAGAGCTGAAATCTTTTGGTAAAAAAAATGCTTAGAAAAAGCTGTGTATGTGTTTAGGGAAACAAATCTGTTATGTGTACGCTTGAATGTATTAAAGTGCTATGGAGAAAAAGATTGACTGCATTTTAAATTGTTTACATGAAAGACTATATATGTCTGTTCTCACACTTTCAAAGTGTTTTAAAAGGAAAATGACAGCTCCGAAAAAGCCTCCAAATTGTAATCATTGCAAAGTGTAATAATCATGTTGAAGATGTAATTTGTATATTTACACTATTCTCTCAGTATGCCCCTGCAAACCACCAGTAAGATGCATTGAGAGGACTGCTCCTGGAGTCCTCTCCATTATGTGCACACGCTCAGCAGTCCTCTCAATGCATCTTACTGCTGGAATGAGGCACGTATAAGCATACAAAATGAATAATCAGAATCAATGATCAACACGCAATGCAATGCTTAATGTAGTTTGGGGTTTGTTTTACAGGATTACAAAAAAAACATGGCTGATATCTTTCAAAAATAGCACCGCACCGGTCAATGGGTTGTGTCCGAGATTGCAGTTCAGTTCCATAGACATTAATGTGGCTGAGCTACAATACAACATACAGTCTGAGGGTAGGGGTGGTACTTTACTGTTAGATAGCAGCCATGTTTTTCTGCGTCCAGACATCCACTTTTTGGTTATATGGAGACACTTGTACTTAGTAATTTACAAGTTTGTTTTGCTAAAACTGCAGAACTTTTTTCTGGAAAGTAAAATCTTTGCAGGACTGGGATACAAAATAAGAAAAAAAAAAATCAACTTCCATTATCTTATTTTTTTTTAAGCTCCATTGTTAATCTTCCCGGTGAATCGACTCTCCGTCGTGAATTCTTGCGATTGCAGCAGGAAAACAAGAACAGATCAGATCCTCAGAGACAGCAGCAATTACAGAAGCTAAAAGACCAGGAGAAATACAAAAAACAGCTCCTGGCCGAACGCCAGAAACGGATCGAGCAGCAGAAGGAGCAGAGGAAAAAGCTGGAGGATGTAGGAATTGAGCATCTTTCCCCCTTTTCACTAAATACACAAACAGCTGATTTGTCATCTATAGTACACTAGGGCAACAACAAAGCAGAACCTATAAAGGATGATTCAAGTGCAGCCAAAAGGTCTGAGACAGGGGGCGTAGAAAACAGTTTGACCCATTCTGGGTCACGTACCGCTTAAAGCCCTTATTTGAAGACTATGTGCACATTTTATTGCTTCAATAAAAAAAACATTAAAAATAAGCAACTTAGTAAATAATGTTAAATATATTTTATTTTGTACCTACAGCTTTTATGCATGCCTATAGGTCTCCAAGGTTACAGACTACAAACAACCCTTGCATGTAGTCTGAACCTGCAGTGTTCAACAAGAAAATGTTATACAGTCATTTTACTAGATTAGACAATGTGAAAGGCCCTTTAGAGTTACATAGGAGTGTTAGCTTTTTGGAGAAGCCCGTTAGGGCAGACAGAATTACAATCAACATTAAGTGAGGACCACTACACACTCCTCTTAATGCATGCATTTATTTAACATATCCAACCACTGTATCTCTATATAAAAGTAGCACAGTAGGTTATATACTGCCAGCATATTCTTTGTAAAGCTCAACTGACTTTTTTTTTGCACATTGACAGCACCAGAAGAGGGAGCTGGAGCTAAGAAAGATCCAAGGCTATGAGCAACGATCAACAGAATGGGAAGAGCAGATAAGAGCTGGAAAAGAAGACAGAAAACAGGTGGATAAGGAGAGAGGTCTCCTGGCAGATATACCTGATGGAGTCGAAAAGAAACAGGTAGACATACCTTAATATACTGGTCATTAATCGCCTTCTTACATTATGATGGGCAGTGTTGGACTGGGGTACCTAGGGCCCACCATATGGACACATTCAAATATAATAAATGATCTAACAAGCTTTTCATATGAGCATAGGCTGGTTGCGGTGCTGTACATTGAATATATGTCTATAGTGCAGTAAATCTAATGTGTTATGTGCTACTTGTGCAGGAAGTGGGAGACTGGGGGCTCACCGGGGGATTCCCCTGTACTCCTGTGGGCCAGTCCAAGCCTGATGATGGGTGCTTTCCATGTTTGGTTCACAATATCAACTTTGTGTAGGCCACATTGAACATTTCAGCTCTATCTGGCAAAAGTTCTCCTCCAGCTCGTCACTTTTCTTATATATCTCACCTTCCATAATTAGTTCAATGGCTACTCTTCTTCCTGTCACATCCCGTATGCAATGGATCTGAAATGCATTAGCAGCTACACAGAGAGCTAGGAGAGGACCTTTGAAGGGGTTTTCTAACTTTAAGCCACCTTCACATGACCAATTATTGGTCAGTAAGCCAAAACAAGTAGTACAACCTACAAAGAAAAGTATAATGGAAATATTTGTGTATTTTCTATGTTTTGGACCTGCTCCTGTTTTTGATTACAAATACTAACTAAATACTAATGGAAAATGACCAAACACTGACTGCATGAAAGTGACCTGAAAGGTTGTCCAGCTTCTTACCTGCTCCCCACCACTTGGTTCCAACTACTTTGGTTCACCACTGCATTTGTTGCACACTGGTTCCTGCTTGTAAACACATCCCCCAAGCAGACACATATCCCCCAAGCTTCCCTCCAAGTCTAGTGGATAGGCATGTGAATAAAGAAAGCTTTCAAAAGCTAGACAACCTCCTGAAGGTCCATTTTAAATCTAGTCATGACAATGTGGTACCGTTGCTACACCAAAGGGTCACTCAGTGCAGTTCCTTGCTGTATGAACTGAATGGCAGGGAGCAGTTGGGTGTTTTTTGTCTTTAGGTAACTCACTGTCAAGCCCAGATTTAAAATGGACCTTAAAGCTGGGAAACCACTTTAACTGACATGTTCTGGAGAGACCTTTCTGAATAAAAACCATTAGATGTTCTATTGCAGGTGGGGACGAGCCTTCCTGGTGTCACCTGCGATGCTAGGGAGGCTTGTCTCCGCCAACACTGGATGTTTACATCCATGGAGCAGCATCGGCGGCCGTGGTGGTGCGGGGACCAGGAGCAGCGCAGGGAGCTTGGACCCGGGTGTGTATATTCCCTGTGAGGGGCCCGGGCATATGGGGGCAGTTTCTAGTATTGGAATACCTCTTTAAGTAGCTCAGTAGTTGCAAAGGATTATATGAAGCATTATGCATCCAGACTATAGCTGGTAGTGCTTATTTATATATGCACATAGACAATGAATTTGTAAAAGCAGTAGTTTAACAAGTAGTCATGAGATCCCAAAACATAACTCTGAAAGAAGCTCCACTCCACCATGAGTACATGTAGCAGCACGTTCAGAAGATAAACGCCTATGATTATTTTGGTTTCCCCAACACTACCATAGTGGCAGACCATGTAACTGTTATGGGGCCCAGGGCAAGAGAGGGGGGGTGAAAACTTGGTCAGGACTGTACCCTCTAAAGAAACAACCTTTAGCAAACAAGGCAGTGTAAAAAAGGCCCAAAGGTTATTGAAAGGGGTTTAGACGGAAACCCTTCTGTCCTAGTTTGATCCTTGCTGTGGGGCCTTTACTTCTCCATGTATGCCACTGACAGGGAATATACAAACAGTGATCTCACAGTACAGGAATAAGGTACACTGTGATATATCATACAGAATAGGCATAAACACAAAAAACATGACTGACATCACTGCACAGGAAAGAGAAACATAAGGATGCAGCATGCACATATAATGAACATGATGTTACAGTACAGGAATAATGCTATATGTAACGCCTCTTTCTAGAGAGGAGCAAAATGATTCTACGGAATCAATTTGTCCAATCAACAGTGCTTCATTTGCATAAGCCCTGCTGATTGGACAAATCAATTTTATCAGCTCTGCTGATTGGACAAATCGATTCTGTAGAATAATTTTGCTCATGTCTACGGGTCCGGCTCCATCCACCGTCAACAATTATCACTAACTGCAGCTTATGTCTGAGTGAAGATTCCCCCCCCCCCCCCCTTAGTTATGCCATGCTTGCTATCCTGGAAGTAATACTCTTGTATTAAAGATTTTATTTATGAAGATATTGGGCACTGCAAATTTTATTCTGTCAGATCCCTCAGAAGAACAAAATTTGAAATTTTAAAGGAGTTCCTCATAAAAAGGACTCTTGTCCATATGCCCTATTAGGTCATGTAGACCTGGCTGGGGACCCTTCCCATGAGTCAGAATGTAGAGCTGCATGATGAGATTTCCAACAGAGTGGGAGCAACTCAGTGTTTTGTATGTTACATAGCCCCTCCATGCATTACCTGGCCCAATTTTATATTCATATGAATCCCCTTGGCCGCTTTAGTTAAATTGGCTGTTCCTGCTGCAATGCAAGATGATCTTAGAGGATTAGAAATAGTGATTGAGGTACTAGCTTCATCATAGTTAAGTGTTGCCTTGTTGAGACAACCACTTTCAAAATATGTGGTGATCAGCTAGTTACCTGTATCCTCCTCACAATGACCCCAACAGATGATTTAGGCTAGTTTCACACCTGCGTCAGGGGACTCCGGCAGGTTGTTCCGGCGGGTGAACAGCCCGCTGGATCCGTGCTGCTACTGGTGCACGTGGGGGGCCGTAACTGTTCACCCGCCGGAAACAGCCTGCCAGAGTCCCCTGATACAAGTGTGAAAGTACCCTCAGATGGGGAAGGAATGATTTCCTTCTGCTTTTCCAGTGCAACAGTAATGAATACAGAAGAATGGAGATGTCCTATTACTTGGACAGCCAGAATGGGAGACCAGGCGCTGAGCGCTGGCTCAATTAGGAGGGTCCCAAGAGGAGGACTCCACACTATAATGTCCATATGCCTTAACAGGGCATATGGAAAGGCTTGCCTTCATGAGACAACCCCTTAAATAAAAACAGTTCAAATTATATAGAGATCACTGTTAATCTTAAAAGTCTAGGAACATATTTGGAGGCAACATTTTGTTTTAATAGTCAACTATTTTTTTCAGTCTTTACGCTACAGCCTTCACTTCCATTACATCTACAGACTATTATTGGATTGATTCAGTGTGAGGCAGAGAGCAATAGTCTGTAGATGTAGTGAAAGTTGTAGAGAAAAAAAAAGTTGAAAAAAATAATAAATTAAGACCAGTTGAAAAAAATTAGTCGAAAATGCGTAAACTCCAATAATAAAAAAAAAAACAACAGAAACGAAATCCAAGATATATGTAGCTGTCACATGATGGTCACCAATGGTGCCCAACAGGGCCGGCTGGGACTGAAATTCAGCCCTGGCATTTTGAAATCAAAGAGGCCCACATGCCTTGACTTTTTAAAGTCACAGCCAACCTTTTTAGAGGCCCTAAAAAAATATTAAAATATAATAATTTAATAAACGTAAACCACACCAAACAAGGTAAATAAACCGCCCCCTGCAGAGAGAGATGGAAAAGCTATATCTCCTGATTCACATAGATCACATAGATTGATGTGTAAAGGTCCTTTTACATGGGCCGATTATCAGCCGAAAAAGCGTTCCTAGGAACGCTAGTGCCGATAATCGGCCCGTGTAAAAGTGGCCCTAATCAGCCGACGAACGAGCAAAATGCTCGTTCGTCGGCTGATTGGATCTTTTGGTTTGTACAAAAGATCCAATCTGTCGGGCGCACATCACCCTGTGTAAACAGGCGATGTGCGCCTGACAGTATGGAGCTTCCCGGCCACACGAGTGATACAGCGATCACTCGTGTGGCCCGGCGCTCGATTCATCGGGCCGTGTAAAGGCTCCCTGCATGAGCGCCGATGTCGCTGATCGGCGCTCGGGCAGGGAGACACATCAGCCGTCTAAAAGGGCCTTAATAGTGCCCTTAGATGTTCAATGCATGTTTATTATATGTTTCTGGAGGACTACAACTCCCAGCAGGTCCTGAAAGTTTATGATTGTCAGTGCATGCTGAGAGTTGTAGTTCACCGGGGGGGGGGGGGGGGCGTTTAATAACTATTTTTTTACACTACAGCCAGTGAACCAACCTTCCCAGCCTCCCTGCTGGTTTTTCAGGTTTCTTTAATGTCTGTCCGTCTCACTAGCTGCTCCTCTTCCTGCTGTGAGAGCCTGACCCGCAGCTGTGTTGACTCACTGACTGGAGCTGTGAGCACGGCGGAGGGGCGGGACCTGCACAGCCAGGAAGGAGCCTCTAGCAGTGAGAAGCTGCTTCTCCATTGGCTGCTGCGGGTGCCGCCTTTTGACCTCCTGCGGCCACAGTGAGGAGGTAAAGATGCACCACGCAGCAGGGAGGGGTACAGGCGGCCCAGCGGTCGGCCGCAGCGGGCAGCAATAGGATTAAAGTGCGGCGTGCAGCTGCTGCTTCAGGGAGTAGATCAGGGGCATAGCTAAAGGCTCATAGGCCCAGTATACTTCGCCTCATACCTCTTACATCCAGTATAATACAGCGCCCCATACCTCGTACATCCAGTGACATCTCCTCTGATGTAGATCCTCTCTTTCCTCATCTTCTCCTTTCAGACCAGACGCCATTTTTCAGCCATTTCTCATCTCTGCAGTTTGAAATAAAAAAATCTTTACTACTACTAAGTTTACTACTTTTCCATCATCCTCCCGTCTTCTGGACAAATCATCCTACCACCCCCAGTACTGTGCCACTAGTACCACACAGATAGTGCCCTTCAATAATTATTGGCACACAATGTCCTAAAATAACTGCGCCCAGCAAATAGTGTCCCATAATAGTGTGAACATAACGTCCCCCAGAAATAACTGCGCTGATACTGTGCCAGGGTGCCCCCCACAGTAATAGTGCCCCCAGTCCCAACTAATAATTCTCTGCCAGAGTGCACTTGTTAGTAATAGTGCTCCCAACAGTACTAATGTCCCCCACCGTGCCCCAGAAGTAATAATGCTTCCAATGTGCCAGTAAGAAGTGCCCCCAAAATTTCACCCCAATAATGTGCCAGTAAGAAGTGCTTCCCACCCATAGATGCCCCCAAATTATGTGCCAGTAAGAAATGCCCCAATAATGCGCCAGAAGTTTCCCCCTAAAATCATGTGCCAGTAAGAAGTGTCCCCAGTGCCCCCATGTGCCAGTAAGAAATGCCCCAGTGCCAGTAAAAATGCCCCCAGGGCCCCCATGCCATAAATAAATGCCCCCAAGTGCCAGTAAGAAATGCCCCCAGTGCCAGTAAGAAATGCCCTCCAGTGCCCCCATGTGCCAGTAAGAAATTCCCCCAGTGCCCCCATGTGCCAGTAAAAATGGCCCCAGTGGCCTGTAATAATGCCCCCAGTGCCAGTAAAATGCCCCAAGGTGCCAGTAAAAATGCCCGCAGTGCCCCCATGTGCCAGTAAAAATGCCCCCAGTGCCAGTAAAATGCCCCCAGTGCCCCCATGTGCCAGTAAAAAATGCCCCCAGTGCGCCCATGTGCCAGTAAAAATGCCCCCAGTGCCATTAAAAATGCCCCCAGTGCCCCCATGTGCCAGTAAAATGCCCCCAGTGCCCCCAATAGAGCGCCGGTCCGTGCTACAATAAAAAAAAATTAACACTAATACTTACCTCCATCAGGCTGGCAGCGATGCGATGCAGGCCTCTTCCGGCCTGTGTCCCGCGCTGTACGGCTCAGGCGGCACGATGTCGTCATCGTGCCGCCTATTAGAGGAACAGGCAGGGGAGACGCCTCTCCCTCCCCTGCCCCGCAGTACAATACAGGCATCTGATACAGATGACTAAGGAGATGAGCGCTTCCACAATGAAAGCGCTCATCTCCCTCTGCCCCGCCGCCGCCCCCATCTGTGCGCAGGGCCGCGCCGCACCTGGCTAATTGGCGGGCCCTGCGCACAGATTAGGGGCCCGGTCGCAACTGAGGAAGATCAGTGGGGACACGGGGAGTACGGGACCGGCCCACGGAGGGCAGCGGCCATTCTGGCATTTGCCAGAAGTGCCAGACGGGCAGTCCGGCCCTGGTGCCCAACAGACTCCACTAACTATAATAAGATCTGTCAGATTTCCATCATGGTGTCCTTCATGTTATCAGACAAAATAGAACAGCATGCTCCCGTGTGTTATCCTGCATTTTTTATTAAATCTACTATGGAGGCTCATGTGTAGCCTCTAGTGCAGGTATGAACAAGATCTCACCATCATCATCATCTTGTTCTTCTAAAAAGAACTTACTAATGATTGTCTAGGATAGACTGCAATTTCAGCAGTAATTCATCTGAAAGTTTTGCAAACTGTAAAAGGATAAAACAAAGGATTTATTCCACAATCTCCCGGTACTCAGTATATATGAAAACTGAACTATTTGCAGACAATGGAAAGAAGATTGTGTCACTGGCAATGTCTGTCTTTACAGAGCCCTTGGGACACTTACTACCTCCTTCCTGTTTCTCTTCTCTTTTTTTGATAGATGTTCATATGTCAATTCAGCTATCTGTCATCTATCACTGTCAGTATTGCTAGTCCACCTCCACACACACTAACATTTCATGCTTTGTTTTTAGAGTCGTCACCAAACTGTTTACTCTCCTACCTGGATTATACTTTTTTCTATAGTGACCAACACTCAAATAATTTGAGCAATAATTGATTAACTTTACATTTGGAATTAAATGCAATATGCCTGAAAAATAAATTAAAAAAGAAAACATTATATATTACAGATGAGCGAAACAGACAAGATTTGTTTCATTTGAAGGTCGCCCTTTTTTTTTGAAAAAAAATTTGGTTCGAGCACAAATCGATTCTTCCCGAGCCAATGAGAGACAGACTAGTACAGAAATGTACATTTCTCAACAAAATATATGCATTGTCTAAGGAGTATTTTTTCATTATGGAGAGCCCATGGTACACAGAGTACGCTTGTGCTCCATTGTAGACCAGCTGATGCCCCTACTATGCTTAGTAGCCAAGTACATGTGTGCAGTATTGTAGTCCAGGTGATGCTCCGCTGGTAGCTTTCCTAAACCTATCTGGATGCCAGCAGGTGTTAGACATGATAATTTGCATATACTGTATTCTACCCAGAAATCCAGAGGAGTGTTGTCTAACCTACAATAGTTGTCATGTGTATCAACTGGTCTCCATAATAGAAATAGTACCCTCCCAGAGGTTCTCCCCTAGGCCTTGCAACTAGAAATGTTGTTCTCATCTGCTTTTTTTCTGATTAAGAGTTTTTGTCCTGAAAGAACTAATTGCAGATATAAAGCTGACTTAGCTATTTTTCCTGCTTTGCTACATATGTATGTTTAAAAGGCAGGACGGCATCTCTCTCTATCTATCCAGCAACAGCAGTACTGTATGGAATATAATGGCATGAATTGTGCGGCTGTGTAGGAAGAGTAGTAGTGACATCAGTACTGCAGTATGAAACATGACAGACAAAGCAGAAGCTGTGCAGCAGTATAGGGGTAGTATTAGTGGGTGCAGCAGTACAGTATAGAACAAGATGTACAAGGCAAGAGATATGCGACTGTATAGGGGCAGTATCAGAGGGAGCAGCAGAACAGTATAGAACAACAGCCTGTCTGATTGTGAATTATGTGATTAAGTTTGACTGATTCACATTAATAATAAACTTATTAGTATAGCTGCATTCGTACCCACTACTGAAATGGTTGCCCCGCTAGCCTCCCTGAGGCAGCCTGAATAAGTTACACAATACGACACACTGACCTCTATTTCTAAAATCTCTATGTGAAATAATTATAAATATAACTAGCTATCTTCTGATCCTTATTGTAAAAACCTATGACATTAAACTAACAGGATTCTATGTTTTAAGATCTCTTTCATTTATCTACTAGACATCATATCCTTGCAATGTGCAGACAACATATAGGATGTTATATAGTGCCTATGACACATCCATTGACATCACAGCTATAGTTCCAAATGGTCATCGGAGATTGACTTCAAGGAACTATGGGCAAGCCCACCTGGACAGGGTCACATGAACCTCCTCCTTCATCTTCTCTGTATTCTAATATGCAAATTGGTGGGTGCAATTTGAGCAATTTGCACAGGACAAATCGCAAAAATTTTAGATTAGCTAAAAAAACAAATCTGTAACAAAGTTTGGTCCGTGGAGAATAAAAAATGGCCTCTAGTTCGGCCATGTACACCTTCCTATTGGGCTCTGTCAGAGGCTAATTATGCTGTTAGTTCAAGAATTTAGTACCGATGTTGGGATGGAATTTGTGGCCATAACACGAGGACAGAAATACCCTTGTATTATGCTCGTGTGAAATTGTTCCATGGAGTACAGAAATCATAGCACGCACATGCCAATTCATAGAGGCATCAGACATCTTGTGTATTGCAATCTACTGTACATTGAAGTCTATTAGAAAGTACCAAGTGCTGTGGATATGCCATAAATGTAATGAGTAGAAAGCCAGCTTTAAGCCACCAGCCCCTATCAAAACAGTTTTAGCTTGCAATTGGAAACTGTATAATTTAAATTATGAAAATTGCTAAAGAGCCAAACTAAAACGCAGTGGTAGCTTCTTCCGAGGAAGGCTTATTTCATAGAATAATGTCATTAAAGCAGTTCACTAATTACAATAATTTTATTTAAAGTTTTAGTTACATTCTTAAGCGACCTCATTATTGCTGGCTCACGTAATGTTATTAAAAGTGTTTTTTTAATTGTCTCACCGCCTAACTCCCGTCCTGAAATGAAACATTTTGTACCACATTCTGCTTGCATCTAATTGTAACATTCATTTTCAGACTCCCTTATTTACTTCAATTTATAAAAATCCATCATTTATGTCATTAATTTATTTTCAGAAAAAAAGTTAAATATTTGTTATACTTGATGACTGGATGTGGATGATGCGATGTAGTAATCTCACACAATGAAATAGCATACGTGCTATATTGTTACATATAAAAGGAGTAGAACATTTATATTTATAGCACATGAGAAGAAGGCATTTTTTTTTCTCTTGCTAAAGAATAGGTAAGTGTGAGCCAGCAGGTAATCATGTACACTTTGGTAAGGAAGAAAGGGCAGGATGGATGCAAAATTGAAAGAAAAAAAAATACAAAAAGAAATAAAAAGATTGAAACATCACTAGCTGTACAAAAAGAACTAAAATTTCAAAGTGAGTAGAATGCATGGAAGGGTCACTTTCGAATCGGCAGGGTGTCAGCCCCATAGGGATTTTATATGGTCATAGCACAATGAGATAGGTGTTGTATTTTAGACCTAGCAAATAGACATTTGGAAGAAGCATTTCAAACAAGAATTATGGCAAAAATAGCTTCTCCTGCTATATGAAAAAGTGCACTTTATACAAATACATCAACATTTTACTATTACATTTATTATTTTTCTCCATGATTTAACATACTCCTAACTCTAGGCAAGCATAATATATTAGTTGGAAGAAAGTAGAAACAGTACCCACTAGACATGGCAAGAGAGGGTACACAGTGCTTCTACCAACAGTGGTAATCAAATGAGAGAACATAAGTGCTCAGGGAGGAAGTCTCTCACCTTTCCTTTTTCATGCAAGCCTACACAGCAATACTAATTCTCCAGTAGGAAGGAGGTAAGCTAGTATCCATTCACCTGTCTGCACATTATGGAATATATAATGTCTTATTTGGTCAGATATCCATAGTTGAATGCATATCTCTGTAGAGACTGATTAATTTTAGAGAATTGCTGGATCTAAGGCCTCTTTCACACTAGCGTTAGCACGGATCCGGCACCTAAAGGGTGCCAATGGATCCGTGCTAACGCTATACATGTGTGGAGCCGGAGCAGCGCTCCGGCCCCACACATGACACACATTGAAACAAGACACAGACATACATACAAACAAACATACAGACATACATACAAACATACTCACATACTCCAGGGACGCCGGCAGAACGTCTTCACGCGCCTCCTGCGCGCAGTGATGACGATTCCCCACAGCGCCCTCTGCTGGGCGCAGTGGGGAAACGTCATAGCTGCGCGCAGGAGGCGCGTGAAGACATGCTGCCGGCGTCCCTGGAGTATGTATGTCTGTCTGTCTGTCTCCGGAATGACCCCCCATTGCAAATCAATGGAGGACAGATCCGGATTACTGGTGTGTCCACACCAAACGGATCCGTCCCCATTGACTTGCATTGGGGGTCATTCCGGATCCGTCTTGGTGCGGATGCCTGGACCGGAGAACAAACCGCAGCATGCTGCGGTTTGTTCTCCGGTCTGAAGACAGAACGGAATGCTTTCAGGAGCATTCCGTTGTCTTCAGTTCAGTTTTGTCCCCATTGACAATGAATGGGGACAAAACTGAAGCGTTTTTTTCCGGTATTGAGCCCCTATAACGGAACTCAATACCGGAATTTAAAAACGCTAATGTGAAAGTAGCCTTACCTAAGCCAGGTACACAGATTTTATGAGTTTGACCAAATATTCTTGCTCCACTTCAAACTGGTCAACCTTGGGACCTTTCAGGGGGATCAGTATTCTAATATGATAAAAGGACCCAGACATAGCGGTGCACATCTACAAGAGGAAAAGACCATTCTAAAGGCTACTTTCACACTGGCGGCAGGCCTGATCCGGCAGGTGAAGGGTGCTGCCGGATCAGGCCTGCCGCAGTGACATGTGTGGAGCCGGAACCGCGCTCCGGCCCCACACATGTCACACAGTACATACATACACATAAACATAAACATACACACACATATAGACAAACAAACACACATACATACTTACATGCTCCCCGGCAGGTCTTCGGAGCGTCAGAGGGACAGGACGGCTCACACAGGTCACGATTCCCCACAGCGCCCTCTGTGAAAGTCAATGGAGGGCAGATCCGGTTACCATTATGGTCACACCAGACGGATCCACCCCCATTGACTTGCATTGGGGGTCATTCCGGATCCGTCTTGGTGCGGATGCCTGGACCGGAGAGCAAACCGCAGCATGCTGCGGTTTGTTCTCCGGTCTGAAGACGGAACGGAATGCTTTCAGGAGCATTCCGTTGTCTTCAGTTCAGTTTTGTCCCCATTGACAATGAATGGGGACAAAACTGAAGCGTTTTATTCCGGTATTGAGCCCCTATGACGGAACTCAATACCGGAATTTTAAAACGCTAGTGTGAAAGTAGCCTAACTATGAAGCTTCATTAGTCACCTATGAGTTGTCATAGACTGGAGTAAGTGCCTTGAGATTAACTTCTAGTGATGAACTCGAGGGACAATAGACACTGGCCATCCTATAATCAGTTTACGACAAGTTCAACGTTTAATTTTTTTGTCTCAATGTTTAAAGTCCCACTTTTGTTGGAGCTTATCTTCAGAGCAAAGTTTTTTTTTCCATAAAACACTATTATAATATAGCAGCTAGACAGATCATACATTTTTGTTCAGTGGACTCCAACCATTTACGACAGAGATGCTACACCTGACCATTCACTATGCACTAACGGGAATTTGACATAGCTGAGTATGCCACTTCAGGGAATAGGTACCGTGCATCCCTCCCATATCTCAATACAAGACACAGTGGAAATTAATATTTTTTTTAAAATAATTTTGATTTTAAATTTTTCAGGTTTGCTATACAATTAGCTGTAACTGACAAAAATACATACAGTGTATACACTCACCGGCCACTTTATTAGGTACACCTGTCCAACTGCTCGTTAACACTTCATTTCTAATCAGCCAATCACATGGCGGCAACTCAGTGCATTTAGGCATGTAGACATGGTCAAGACAATCTCCTGCAGTTCAAACCGAGCATCAGTATGGGGAAGAAAGGTGATTTGAGTGCCTTTGAACGTGGCATGGTTGTTGGTGCCAGAAGGGCTGGTCTGAGTATTTCAGAAACTGCTGATCTACTGGGATTTTCACGCACAACCATCTCTAGGGTTTACAGAGAATGGTCCGAAAAAGAAAAAACATCCAGTGAGCGGCAGTTCTGTGGGCGGAAATGCCTTGTTGATGCCAGAGGTCAGAGGAGAATGGGCAGACTGGTTCGAGCTGATAGAAAGGCAACAGTGACTCAAATTGCCACCCGTTACAACCAAGGTAGGCAGAAGAGCATCTCTGAACGCACAGTACGTCGAACTTTGAGGCAGATGGGCTACAGCAGCAGAAGACCACACCGGGTGCCACTCCTTTCAGCTAAGAACAGGAAACTGAGGCTACAATTTGCACAAGCTCATCGAAATTGGACAGTAGAAGATTGGAAAAACGTTGCCTGGTCTGATGAGTCTCGATTTCTGCTGCGACATTCGGATGGTAGGGTCAGAATTTGGCGTCAACAACATGAAAGCATGGATCCATCCTGCCTTGTATCAACGGTTCAAGCTGGTGGTGGTGGTGTCATGGTGTGGGGAATATTTTCTTGGCACTCTTTGGGCCCCTTGGTACCAATTGAGCATCGTTGCAACGCCACAGCCTACCTGAGTATTGTTGCTGACCATGTCCATCCCTTTATGACCACAATGTACCCAACATCTGATGGCTACTTTCAGCAGGATAATGCGCCATGTCATAAAGCTGGAATCATCTCAGACTGGTTTCTTGAACATGACAATGAGTTCACTGTACTCAAATGGCCTCCACAGTCACCAGATCTCAATCCAATAGAGCATCTTTGGGATGTGGTGGAACGGGAGATTCGCATCATGGATGTGCAGCCGACAAATCTGCGGCAACTGTGTGATGCCATCATGTCAATATGGACCAAAATCTCTGAGGAATGCTTCCAGCACCTTGCTGAATCTATGCCACGAAGAATTGAGGCAGTTCTGAAGGCAAAAGGGGGTCCAACCCGTTACTAGCATGGTGTACCTAATAAAGTGGCCGGTGAGTGTGTGTATATATATATACACATACATACACACACATACTTAGCCTTAGACCCCACCTCCAGTTCTTGTAAACCTTTTCCAATGCATGGAACCAGCTCAACGGTGCTTGACTCTACCCTGGTTTTCCATATTTCCCTAGGCCAAAGTCACATATAGTACCTTCTACTTGTGGGGATGTTTTAAGCAACTCAAGCCGGTACTATGAAGAGAGTGTGACTGCACTGCTAACTAGAGAATGGTTAAAGAGAATTGTCTCTGCACCACTAACAGCTACATTGAGGAGGTACCACATGCACAACAGAAAGCAAACCTTGTACCAAAACAGAGTAGAGGTGTTTAGAGTAAGGAAGAGCAAACACCAAAAGTGGCTATGGATCAGCAGAGGGACCAGAGCTAGGATGAGTGAACCAGTTCGGTCTGAACTTTGCTATTTTTCTGCAGACGAACCCTGATATCTTCAGGTTTTGGACGAATCCACCAAAATGGCACTTATACTGCACATGCCCAGGAGAAAGAAACACTAGGAAGAAAGGTTCTCACGTGAGCACGAGGGGGAATTGCATGGAGGGTTTGTCCCAGGCTGACAGACAGCCTCAATGAGCCAATCAATGCCCTAGCAGAACAAGCTTAACGTCATTCTGTGCTGGGCTATGAATGAAGGTATCACCTTGGTCTTACAATGTCTGCCAGAAAAAGGGATCTTAGGGAGTCAAGAAGAAATAAAAAAATAAATAAATAAATAAATAAAAACCCCATCAAGGATAGTCAGAAATCAATCAAGTTTGTATTCTACTGCCAGGGACAGTGAGGGAAAAGGCTAGAATTACAAAGAAGAATTGTGTGAGTAGAATAGGAACAAGTTGGGAAGCTGACAGCCAGGGAAGAAGGAGTGAGGAGTTGTGGCTGCTGTGCCTCCTAGCACAATTTCAGCTGCTGCAAACCTCAAAAGCAGCTACCTGCTTTTATTTATTTTTTTTCTCCATTTTCACAGAAATGTTTTGGGTTGTTTTTTTTTTTTTTTTGGGGGGGGGTGCTTGAATAAGTACATGTGTTCTACCATCAATCTAGCACAGCATGCAGAATGCTAGTGAGTTCTCTGTCTCGGGTCATCTCATGTTCAATTTTTTTTTGTTTGTTTTAGTTTTAAAAACCATATCAATGAATGAGAACAAAATCTTAGGGCTTAATCCACTTATTGTCTCGATACACAGTCCAGTTCCAATTTATTCATTTATTTATTTTTGGGGGGAAAGGGTTATTGAATTGAATCAAACCAGCAGAGGGATCAGTAGCAATTTACCTCCAAGTGTTAACGTGAATTTGAGTGTCAGGCCTCAATTGTCCATTTTCGTGAATTCCATTTCCAAATGGATGGAATTTTTGCGGGGATTGTTCTAATTTGAATTAAGCCGTCATATGTACTTGATTACTACAACAATGCACAGCCTAGGGCAGCAATTTACCTGTGAGTGTTAACGTGAATTTGAGTGTCAGGCTCAATCATCCATTTGTTCTATATGTATTCTATATCCACATGCTTAGAATTAAAAAAAAAAATTGAGGGGGATTGTTCAAGGTAATGTAACCAGCATATATATGTGATTATGACAGTGAAACACAGGGTAGTGCAGCAATCTACCTGTGAGTGTTAATGTGAAATTGAACACCAGGTCTGTCCCTTAAAGTGGTTGTCTGGTTTCACTGCTGGCCTCTGGTGTGGGGGGAATATTTCACACCAAGCGCAGAAGGAAGAGGAGGGAAAGGAAATTGGATTAGGCCTGGAACTAGTGAAGACAGATGGTCACCTCCTATTGAAACTCTGACTCCAGTCCTGGCTTACTAACAGTATGAACAGGCCTAGAATGTAGGCGAGTTCATACGCTGGAAACCTGGGACCCTAACTGTCCCTGAAGGACCCTGAAGCAAGTGAATGGAATGAGAAACTGTTCCTTCACCCAGTGTCGGACTGGGGTGCCGAGGGCCCACCAGTAAAATTCACTCTGGGGGGCCCATTGTAAAGCTACATGCATATCTGCCCACACTATACAGTCTATTATATGGACATAAGCAATGTACTGTATAGCATCTTAGCCTGCCAATCTTTTTGTCAGTCTAGTGTGCCACTTGTGCAGGGGATTGGGGGAATAGGGGCCCACCTTACTCAAGGGCCCACCGGGGGATTCACCTGTTCCCCTGTGGGCCAGTCCGAGCCTGCCTCCACCAACCTGGACGAACAGTAGTCTCCTCTCAGGCCCAAACACCAAAACACAGGGAAGATATACACAAATAAACAAAAGGGAAAGAAGACACTTAACTTTTCTGAAGATAATGGCAGCAATGGTATCTCCACAGAGAAACACACAACAGCAGACCACAGAAAGTATAAACCACACAGCATGGTGGGAGAAGCAACACTAAATAGACAAAGATAATTGATAAAACACCTACACCTGAAGGGGGAGGGTGTGGTGAATGCCAGCAACAAAACAATCAAAGGAGAACCTGTCAGTTTAACCCACCGGTTGCCAATCTGACAGACCTCCTGATACCTGTCGCAGAAATGTCTGTGACATGGCCTCATGGCCTGGAGTCACATGCTGTTGACATAATCTCACCACTACCACCAGGCTAATGGAGCACAGACAGGAGAACCAGAGCAGCAAAGTGGGATCTGTGAACCAAGTACTTACCTGTTCTTTATTTCAACCAGATGCTGAGGGTTGTCTTGTTTACTCCTAAAACTGGGCTACCCTTTTGTAGCTTTTATGTATTGTTTTAACTAAAATTGAGGTTTTAAAAGGATGAGCAAAACTGTTCATAGAAATGCAGTAAACCATATGTTAATACACATGGTTTTATCATTCATTTCTACATCTCATTTTATTATGCTGCAGTTTTTGGCTGCATTGCTTAAATAAGATCTCACTAAAATAAGTATGTGTGAAATATCCAAACAGTTCCTATTTTTGGTTCTAAAGAGACTCTAATGAGTCATCTAAAGTTGTGCTTCTGTATCATGCCTTCAGTATGCTGTAAAATGCAGAATATCACAGCATAAGTAGAGATGGTTGTCAGAGAAATATGCATATGTGGAGCTACTACTTTACAGATGGATTTGTTTTCCTCATTATTCCTATATAGGACGTTTGGTTACAAAATATAATTGTAATTGCATATCTAATTCTTACTTCTCAGTATGAGGATCTCAGGCAGAAAACAGATGGAAAAAGCACCCCAACTGGAATCTCACATTCTCAAATGGTAAGGAAGTTTATAACAAACCAAATTTTACAGCTTGCCAAAACTATGCCCTTTTATTAGACATTTTGAAAAATGAATCCGTTTGGGGCAAGTCAATAAGATATCTACTTTGATTTGTGTCAAAAGTATGGTGCAGTTTGCAGAATTGCAACACTATTAAATCTTCTCCTTTCCCTGAAAAATACCATGAGTTTCTAATCACAAACTCTCATTCATTTTATGTTAAAACCCATTGGGTTAATTTCTTTTGGGTCCAATTCACTGAATCGGTCAAAAAATTTGATTTGGCTCTGATTTGATTCTACTTGAACCAAAAGTGCTTAAATTGGCCTGAAAAATGGTGTATGACACAGAGTTCTCCTAGGACTTTTTCTTTTCTCTTGTATTACGCTATTTAAAAAAAAAAAAAATTATCCCTCCCCCTCTTAAACTCTATAAAGGAAATCTGTCACAATGATCTTGGATTATCTGCAGTAATAAATGAGTAGCACCACAAATAAGTTTAGATAACTATTTTGTTATTTTCTTACTGCCCCCTGTTCCCAGAGTTTAAAGCTGCACTGAAATACACACTCAGGAAAGCTGTGCCTGCAGAGGAGTCCCCTCCATTATGTCAGCAGGGCACAATAGTCTGGACTATATATTTCAGTCTTGCTTTAAGTGCTGAAAATGAGAACTGTGGGCAGTAGGAAAATAAAAAAATGGGTATAGAGACACATTATGCACAATACTACTCATACATTACCTCGGACATTAGTCCAGCATTGTGGTGACAGGTCTCATTTAATGCAATGACAGCAATAGTAAATAATTAGAGGGAATTTTATATTTAGAAATTACTTTCCAGCTCGTCTAGTGGTAAAAGCAGAATTGCGTTATGGATTCCATTACCACGGATCATAACACAATTCTATGACGAAATGCATAACGGAATGCCTTTACAGACATTCCGTTATTGATTCCATCATAATAGAAGTCTATGGGTTGCATAATGGATCTGTCCGGTCTCTGTTATGCTGGAGTCCTCTCCTGCACAACAGAGACCGGACAGACCCATTATGTAGCCCATAGACTTCTATCATGATGTAATGAATAACGGACCCCCTCTAAAGGCATTCCGTTATGCATTCCGACATAGAATTGAGTTATGGTCTGTGGAAACGGAATCCATGACGCAATTCTGCTTTAACCACGAAACAAAGCAGAAACAAAATATAAAATTCACTCATAAATATTGTCAAAGTGACACTAAATGTATGACTGACAGTGTTAAACAGCGGTGACACATTAAGCTTTTTAAAAATTAAAAGGCATTTCCAAAAATTGTTCGTTACTAGGGGAAAATTCCCACCTGTGTTTATACACATGCAGTAGTATGTGAAAAAGCAGGGACTTGTTCTGAACAAGAGCCTAAAAATTCTCCCTTTTTTTGGGAACAGCAGCAGCGTCACTGTTCCAAACTGCCTTCCCTGAAATCCATGGGGTCAGGGAACAGGGTATGTGCCCTAGAGCACAGTCATTTAAAAAACACTAGACAATCACAGACAGTTGGTCAGAAGTATTACTGACTGATGAAAAAAGCCTTTATTTCTTTGTACAAGTTTCTACAAAAAAAACAACTGATGATTGACTATTGAGAAAAAAAAGCCCTTGTTCCAATGTCTAAAATTTCCTCACCGAGTTGCTCATAAGCTTGCTTGATTTATATTCTTATAATAAATGGATAAATCCATCCTTTCAATATGTGATAACCCTTCTCATAATTTAATTTCTTTCCAACTGCAACCATTTTAAATTACCATTTGAGCTCTCCCTGGGAGAATTAACGAATTGTGACTCCTTATAATTAATATTAGCTGGCGGAATTGCCTACTTGTTTCCTTTGGCCAGTTGTATGGATCACAAGAAACACTTTCATCTAAGAATGAATGTTCTCAGGAAATTAATATCTACTGTAGCTCTTTCGCACAAATGCTGAATGGAAAGTTATATAAAACTTTGTTTTAAATAGCAAAAGACTGAGGAAACTCATAATCAGAGGAAGCTTCATCGGACATTGCCCAAAGATCAGACCCAGTTATTGTTTCTTCAACATGACCATATGGAGAAGAATGTACAGTCGCCAAAGCACGCTTCAGATCATAAAATCACTGGAGCCATGAATGAATTAAAGGCAAGAAATATAACTTAAAACGTTACATTAAGTGCCTTGTAATGCTGGCTTGTTTTAAACTACTCATAGATAAGACTGTAAAACCTCATGTACACAACTGTATTCTTTATCTGTGTGCCATCTGAATATTTTGTGGCTATCACACGGAGCCATTCATTTCTATGGTACCACATCTGTATGGATCTCCATGGCTGTTACATTCTGGTCCATACTGTGGATGAGTACAGTCATTTTTATTAATGGGAGTGAGAAAAATGCTGAATGCAGATGGAAGTTATTTGTATTTTGTGGATCCATTGTTCGTCGACCAAAATACAGACATGATTGCGTGCATGAGGCCTAAAGGATAGCTGCCAAGTACAATAATCGACTAATCGGTTGTGATCAACGGAAATGTATTGGATGGTCTTCAGTAGTCATTAAGTTAATGACTTCAAGAAAACATATCAATTTTTGACTAGATGATTTATTAAGACTAACTTTAACTTGGTTACAATTTCAGATTTCGGAAAAGAGAATCCTAAATGTTGACCAGTGCAATCTTAAATGGACTGGATTTGTACAGGCACATTCCAGACTTGGGTCTGGAAGCAGTTCTAGTCCATGTACACCAGCTTTGCCTAGAGCCATTTTGGAGGTAAGTTCATGTTATCTACTTTGCTGCTTCTATGCAATGCTGCAAATTTGCCACATGCAAATTCCACAGGAAAACATACCCTTACATGTGCCGATTCGGATCCTGAAAGGGGCCTGAGCCAGGGAGATAAGTTCCCATTACTCAAAAGGATTTAGAAGCAATTATCAGAAACGGATCATTTATTTTCGATAATTGCCTATTGCTAAGCAGAGGGGAGAGCTGAATATCTATGCAGCAATCTTTACCTCTTTATGGGGAGAAGTGATCACTTCTGCGATTGCTTGTCCCCATATAGATTCATTTTGCGTTGTACACAGGATATATTTACTGCCCAGCGTTATGATCGCCAAATGAATGAGCATTTACTCGTTCATCAGATGACTGACTGTACTTTTACACAGGACAATTATCTGGAACAAGCATTTCTTCAAATGCTCATCCCCAATAACTGACCTGATCATCTGCCAGTAAAAAAGGGTCTATAAATTGCCCCCTCATAATCTTACACAAAAATGTGAAAAGGTTCTACTTATGAAAACTGTTTGCTTTTCTATGTTCTTCCCTTAGACCATAAAGGAAATAGTTAATATTAGTATGTATAGCTCATACATTCTCCCGAGACTCAGTCTGGAAATGGTTTGTTCATTCAGAGCCGTATCCTGTGATCCAGCATTATTATTTCATCCATGTGTTTGTTTTCTCTCTTAAACAAAGAATGAAAATCTCCGCTCCAGTAGAGACAACCACTGCAGCAGTTCCCTTTCTGACATGATCATAAGTCCTCTGACCCCAGGAAAAGATGAAGTGTTTTGGGGCTCAGCACAAGGTGAAGAACAGCCACCTAAGGTAGATGGAAGGTGTAAAACTAATCTGCAATTTGTGTTGGTCACACAGTTTTAAAAAATTGTTTCGTTTGCAGTTTTTTTTTTTTTTTATGGATGTTACACCATACACAGTGAGGTTCTTTTACTGACATATAACTGACAAACAATTAGCATCGCTCACCCCTCGTGGAGCTCACTAGGGATGAGCGAATCGACTTCGGATGAAACATCTGAGGTCGATTCGCATAAAACTTTGTTCTAATACTGTACGGAGCGGGAGCTCCATACAGTAATAGAATGTATTGGCTCCGATGAGCCGAAGTTATTGCTTCACAAATTCTCGCAAGGCTTTGTGTAATAACTTCATAAATACATTTTTACTGTAAAAAAACATTTCCCGAACTTGGTACCACTTGGAACCAAACCAGAGTTCGGAAAATGTTTTTTTACAGTAAAAATTAATTTATGAAGTTATTGTGCGAAGTCTTGCAAGACTATGCGAAGTAATAATCTCGGCTCATCTGAGCCAATACATTCTAATACTGTACGAAGCGCTCGCTCCGTACAGTATTAAACCAAAGTTTTATGCGAATCAACTTCGGATGTTTCAACCAAAGTCGATTTGCTCATGCCTAGAGCTCACAATAAGTTCCCTATCAGTAATGTCTTTGGAGTTTGGGAAGAAACTGGGTTACCCGGAGGAAACCCACGCAAACATGGGGAGAAACATATAAACGCCATTCAGATGGTGACCTTAGTCAGATTTGAACCTAGGATGCCAGCTCCATTTACTAGTGATGAGGGATCCAAATTTCTGGATAAATTCAATTTGATTTGCTGCAAAGCCGAATTTCCTCATGCTTTGCGGTAGCGAATCGATTAAAAACAAATAGTGGAAAAAAAAAAAATTACCTGATCCATTTGCTTGCAATGGCCATCTTGCTAGAAGATCTCAGCCCCATGTGCGGTGACATATGATGTCACCATGCCAGCCAGCGTGATGACGTCATCTCTGGCCGCATGAGATCTCGCACCAGACCTTCAACCAGGATGGCAGCAGCCAGGCCCGTCGCAAGCAAATGGATCAAGTATTTTTTACACTCCTATTAATATCTGATGCAGCTTGCTGTTTTTCACCCACTAATTACAAAGAAATGCACTGTGTGACAAAGCAATTCGTCACAAAGTGGATTTTTTTGTAAAATTAGTCTAAGCAGCCAAATCAAATTTTTCACTTTTTCACTTTTTACCAAGGGTATAGTATAAAGTCCACATATTTCTTGCCAAACAAAAAGGGAGAGGCTCCACATAGAAGCGAATGGAGTGCGTGACCAGCATGCACACTACTCTACCATTCAGACACGTGACTCTGCTCCAGCATTCAGACTCCCAGCTATCCAACATTTATCACCTTTCCTATGGATAGGTTATAAACGCTGTTCATGGAAGAATACATTTTGTGGACAGCATGTACTCTAGTCCGTTCTGACAACTAAGATTCATTACCACTGTCAGGTGCAGACTGGCTGTAGACTTTACTGGTAAGAATTTCAGTAAGCCGATTCCCAGGAGGCTGGGCCGAACCCTCCACATGGATGCCAGCAAGGTACATGATGATCTAACACTCCCACCAGCCTATTTTTGTCAGTCCGTTCTGCCGTCAGTTTGGACCTACCCTACAACATGGTGCTATTTTCAGGTTTTTGTTTTTTAATTTTACATATATTGCTAACTCACCACCAGAATTATAGTAGTGTAGTTTGTTACGCCTTGACTCCATTGCATCCAAACAATTTGAACCTTTTTATCATGGGAACCTGATCATGTGACCTCAATTCTGACTGCTTGTTCTAATATGTAAACAGGGACTCCGTCTCTTCCTGCGGCTGATTTCCTGTGAATTACAGGATGACATCATCACCAATCAAATCCCCCCGAGCAGCTCTCAGGCCACTCCACTTTCTCCATGTTCCTCTGTATATCCCTCTATTCTGTGGAACAAATAATGTCTCCCTTATCTAATGGATCAGGAGTGTAGATATATAGCAGGTGAATGTATACAGCATCTCCCAGTCCCAGGCCGACCACAACTCCGCTGATTTATAATCACAGTCTAATTGCGGGGCTATTGCATTCTACTCACATGATTACATCAGTACAGTGCAATAGCCCTGCAATCAGATAGAGACTGAATGTATAAAAAAATTACTGTGACACAGTCAGTTCGGGTCAGCGGAGCCACGGTTGACCTGGGAGATAGGGCTGATTCACACAACTGTTATTGAGACCAAGATTGAGACTTTTAGAAAAAGAAAAAAAGTCACTAATGATCAATCTGGCACGCACCTAATAAACATAGCCAACCATGGCCACTTCCCCAACTGTTTTTCAAAAGTAGTGAGAGTGGTGTCAAATTAAATTAGAAAGTGTCACAAAATTATGCACATGCATCAAAATTTGCAATTTTTCTGTGCCAGAATTATGATCCCCCCCCCCAAGGTTTGCTAAAACAGTGCTAGCTTTTCAATGCACCTTGTAAAACTTGAATACTTGTGTTTTAAATTAATACTAAAAAAAACAAAAAGACTTCTATAACTCCTTTATGTTTCCATTGTGTATGGATTTTTTATCACATTATTTTTTTTTTTTTTTTTTTGAGGAAATGAAAACTTCAAATTGTCCATTTTTTTCTGTTAAAGCGTTCACAGTACAGGATAAATATGTTCATATTTTAACAGTCCAGGATTATTGTTTATTTTTATTATAGCAAAGGGGTGGGGGGATTTGAATTATATTTAAGAAAAAAAAAAAACTTTTTTTACTTGAATATGCAATCTTCAGATTGCTTCTCCCCGACACTGAAATTAATTAGCATTAAAACCTATGGCAGATTAGCCATGTTCTTATGGAGCCCTGCCACCTGAAGGTCACCATAAAGAACTACAGCTGTAATAGCATGGAACTCTTCAGAGACCCATACTATTAACACAAAACAATTGGCTTCCCCGATCTCAAAGCAGGGAAGCGGTTTGGGCCCTGGGAGAATAAGGCCCCTTTCACACGAGCGTGACGGATTAGGTCAGGATGCGATCAGGGTGCGTTCGTGAAAACTCGCACCATTTTGCATGCAAGTTCAGTCAGTTTTGTCTGCGATTGCATTCAGTTTTTCCGCATGGGTGCGATGCATTTTAATGCGTTTTTCACGCGCGTGATAAAAAACTGAAGGTTTACAAACATCTCTTAGCAACCATCAGTGAAAAACACACTGCATCCACACTTGCTTCAGAATGCAATGCGTTTTTCACTGAAGCCCCATTCACTTCTATGGGGCCAGGGCTGCGTGAAAAACACAGAATATAGAACATGCTGCGGTTTTCACGCAACGCAGAACTGATGCGTGAAAAAAAAAAAAAACACTCATGTACACAGACCCATTGAAATAAATGGGTCAGGATTCTGTGTGGGTGCTATGCATTCTCATCACGCATTGCACCCTCGTGGAAAACTTGCTCGTGTGAAAGGGGCCTAATGACTCCTGGAAAATCCGCCTAGGATGCTGTGGTCACAACTGACCACAGTATCTAAGAGATTAAATGTCTACGATCGGCGTTCTCTCCGACTCCACACGCCATCTTTAAAGAGATTAAATGTACCATCAAGGGGCTAAAGTATTTAAATGTACCGAAGATAGTGTTGAAGACAATAAGGAGAAGAAAGCTCTACTACAGTAGGTCTAGCTTGAGATTGATAAAAGCAAGTGGAGACAAAGTTACCCGGATGGAAACTTTTCTATATAGAACAGCTAAGGAATGAAATGTGTGAATTCATGTGCAGAGAATATTGACGATGTCCCAGATTTCAGAGTGAAACCTATATACACATAAAATATATATATATTGCTACAAAAGTTGGTATATTTTGTTAGCCTGACTAAACATGGGAATAAATCTTTGTGACAGCATCTAAGTATCTCTAAAATTCAGCCATGCGTTGCAAATGATGTTTTCAAACCCATTAGAACTTCAGAACTCTACAAATAAACTAGAGCAGAGGAACAGAGGCTGTGCTGTAAACACAATGTACACATCCGCATTTCAGAGATAGCAAGAACTGCTCTTCACGCCTCTCGAAAACTAAATTAACCATACAGACATTTGATGTTATTAACTCTTTTGTAGCCAGTGATCAAAAACCGATGAGTATGATCTTATATGTTGCATATCCATTCTTATCTGTTCCTAAGGCATGGGTTCCTCAAAGACTTACAAAGCGTAAAACACGGAAACCCTTACTGGTTCAAGTAAAAACTATGTGGGTTGATGAGATATATACCATTCATACATAAAATATTATAGGTGTATTTCAACACTATGTCAGAAGGTCCCCTTAAACTGGGGGATCGCTTTAACCTATGTGAGAGGTCAAACCAACCCCCCCCCAGTCTAAGGGGAACTGGGGAATAAACAGAACACTTACATGGTGACCTTCTTGTCATCTTTTTAGCTGTAGATCTGACAATTCCCAGGCTCCTCTTCCATCACCAAAGATGGTCACACCACTTGGGAGACTGCCTGATGCATATTATGCACTTGGTAGGCCAAGACACTTCCTGTTTAGTTTTTTCCATGCGGGTGCAATGCATTTTGATGCGTTTTTCACGCACGTGATAAAAAAAACTGAAGGTTTATAAACAACATCTCTCAGCAACCATTATTGAAAAACGTATTGTCCGCACTTGCTTACGGATGCAATGCGCTTTTCACCGAAGCCCCATTCCCTTCTATGGGGCCAGGGCTGCGTGAAAAACACAGAATATAGAACATGCTGCGATTTTCACGCAACACATAAGTTGTAGACAGACGCATTAAAATGAATGTGTCAGGATTCAGTGCGGGTGCTATGCATGCATGTCATGCATTGCACATGCGCGGAAAACTCGCTCGTGTGAAAGGGGCCACATCGAGTTTTCCATCCAGATGCAACCTGTTTTTCGGACGGACAGCGTACAGGCTGAATCCTGACCCATTCATTTCACTAGGTATGTGCACAGGATGATTAGTTCTCACTGGCCACCTTTGTGGTCAGGAGAAAATGTGGCATGTTCTATATTGTCTGTCTTTGATGAATTCCTGGCCCTATAGGCAGCATGAAAAACGCAAATGCAATGCAATTTTCATTGATGGTTGCTAGTAGATGTTGAGTGTTATTCTTCACACGCTTGAAAAATGTATCAAAAACTGCATTAAAAAATGCCAGAATGCCTTAACAGATTTGAAGAATGTATTAAAGAAAACTGAAGGAGAACTCAAAGGAAAAATGTTAATGTTCCACTGACAGTTCTGCATCGCTTGTGTGAAAGAGGTCTTGAAGAGGAACTGGCCTGATTGTCTTGAGCTCATCTATTATGTTCTAAACTGGCTTTGAAAGTAAAGCATGGACTCCCGTTGATCACTGTGATCAACAAAGTCAATTGTTCTCCAAGACAGATTAAGAACTAATTGGTGAGGGAATTACTTTTCACATCACTGTATGGTAGGATGTTTGAATACATGTTATTTTTTCTTATTTTAGGTCTTTTTTTCCCAAAAAACTTCAAACCACAGAACCTTTCTAATAGCTACTTACTATAATAAGACTATGATGTCAGCCAGGGCTCACTATTGAAATGTCTCTTCTTATGCAGGTTCCCGAGAGGACCACATCGAAGTTTTATAAGGATAGCCGAGGCCACCAAAGAAGCCCATCTGGGTAAATCAAAGCAAAATAATATATTGGAGCTCTGTGATGGCATGCAAGCACAACCAGACAGACAATTCTGGGAACATAATTGCAAGCTTCCTTTTATACATTCTGACAAACACTAATTATAACTAATCTATTTAAGGACAATTCAAGCCATGCAACCCGAGAACATAAATTTCTCCTATGAGTCAGTCCTGACACCCACACATACACCGGGATATAAATGATAGACATAAGAATTCAGTCTCTTTAGAAGAATGTAGCAAGTGATCAGAAACAAAGAGACGTCCTATTATGCAAAGATTTTATAAAGGTTTTATTTAAGGATGCATTCACGTAGTGCAGTCAAACGAAGAAGATAAAAAATTGAGTCGTTGAGCTCAGTTTTTATCTTCTCTATCTACTGGCTTACATAGCACACATTTTTCTTAAACAAAATTGAGTCAAATGGGGATTTGCCTCAAAATTTCAATTTTCAACATTATTGTGGTAAACACATCAATAAACCACAATGTATCCAACCCATGTGATGTGTAAATTAAATGGGAAAAATCTGTTGCAGACTCACTACAGAATGTGATAGAAAATCCTCATGCAAGTGACCATATGTGCATTGTGGATCCGCAAAATTAGAATGAGATTCTTGTGACATCCGCATTTTGTTTGGACGTATTTTGCAATTAACCCCGGGCCTGTTTTCACCTTCCTGGCCAGGCTATTTTTTGCAAATCTGACACTTTATGTGGTAATAACTTTGGAACGCTTTTACTTATCCAGGCCATTCTGAGATTGTTTTCTCGTCACATATTGTGCTTCACGACAGTAGTAAATTTGTGGCAAAATATTTCATTTTTATTTATAACAAAATACCAAATTTAGCAAAATTTTGGAAAAACTTTGCAAATTTCCAAATTTCAATTTCTCTACTTTCAAAATACATAGTAATATCTCCAAATTATTATTTTACATTCCCCATATGTCTACTTTATGTTGGCATCATTTTATAACTGTCATTTTACTTTTTTAGGACGTTAGAAAGCTTAGAAGTTTAGAAGCAATTTTTCAAATTTTCAACAAAATTTCCAAAACCATTTTTTAAGCACCAATTCAGATATAAAGTGATTTTGAGGGGATTACCTAATAGAAACCACCCATAAATGACCCCATTTTAGAAACTACACCCCTCAAAATTTAAAAAACTGATGTTACAAACTTTGTTAACCCTTGAGGTGTTCCACAAGAATTAAAGGAAAATGGAGTTCAAATTTCAAAATGTCACTTTTTTGGTAGATTATTCATGTTAATAATATTTTTCTTGCAACACAGCAAGGGTTAACAGCAAACTAAACCTCAATATACAGTCATGGCCAAAAGTTTTGAGAATGATACAAATATTAATTTTTACAAAGTCTACTGCTTCAGTTTTTATAATGGCAATTTGCATATACTCCAGAATGTTATAAAGAGTGATCAGCTTAACAGCAATTACTTGCAAAGTCAATATTTGCCTAGAAAATGAACTTTATCCCCCAAAACACATTTCAACATCATTGTAGCCCTGCCTTAAAAGGACCAGCTAACATCGTTTCAGTGATTGCTCCATTAACACAGGTGTGGGTGTTGATGAGGACAGGGCTGGAGATCAATCTGTCATGATTAAGTAAGAATGACACCACTGGACACTTTAAAAGGAGGCTGGTGCTTGGCATCATTGTTTCTCTTCTGGTAACCATGATTATCTCTAAAGAAACACGTGCAGTCATCATTGCACTGCACAAAAATGGCCTAACAGGGAAGAGTATCGCAGCTAGAAAGATTGCACCTCAGTCAACAATCTATCGCATCTTCAAGAACTTCAAGGAGAGAGGTTGTATTGTTGCCAAAAAGGCTCCAGGGCACCCAAGAAAGACCAGCAAGCGCCAGGACCGTCTCTTAAAAGTGTTTCAGCTGCGGGATCGGGCTACCAGCAGTGCAGAGCTTGCTCAGGAATGGCAGCAGGCAGGTGTGAGTGCATCTGAACGCACTGTGAGGCGGAGACTCTTGGAGCAAGGCCTGGTCTCAAGGAGGGCAGCAAAGAAGCCACTTCTCTCCAGAAAAAACATCAGGGACAGACTGATATTCTGCAAAAGGTACAGGGAGTGGACTGCTGAGGACTGGGGTAAAGTCATTTTCTCTGATGAATCCCCTTTTCGATTGTTTGGGACATCTGGAAAACAGCTTATTCGGAGAAGACGAGGTGAGCGCTACCACCAGTCTTGTCTCATGCCAACTGTAAAGCATCCTGAAACCATTCATGTGTGGGGTTGCTTCTCAGCCAAGGGAATCGGCTCTCTCACAGTCTTGCCTAAAAACACAGCCATGAATAAAGAATGGTACCAGAATGTCCTCCGAGAGCAACTTCTCCCAACCGTCCAAGAGCAGTTTGGCGATCAACAATGCCTTTTCCAGCATGATGGAGCACCTTGCCATAAAGCAAAGGTGATAACTAAATGGCTCAGGGAACAATACATAGAGATTTTGGGTCCATGGCCTTGAAACTCCCCAGATCTTAATCCCCATTGAGAACTTGTGGTCAATCATCAAGAGACGGGTGGACAAACAAAAACCTACAAATTCTGACAAAATGCAAGCATTGATTTGTGCAAGAATGGACTGCTATCAGTCAGGATTTGGTCCAGAAGTTGATTGAGAGCATGCCAGGGAGAATTGCAGAGGTCCTGAAGAAGAAGGGTCAACACTGCAAATATTGACTTGCTACATTAACTCATTCTAACTGTCAATATAAGCTTTTGTTACTCATAATATGATTGCAATTATATTTCTGTATGTGATAAAAACATCTGACAAACACACATAAAAACCAGAGGGCAGCAGATCATGTGAAAATATAATATTTGTGTCATTCTCAAAACTTTTGGCCATGACTGTACATTGCTCTTATTCTGCAGTTTACAGAAATACCCCATATGTGGTGGTAAACGTCTCTATGGGTTTGTGGCAGTGGTCAGAAGGAAAGGAGAGCCATACGAATTTTGGAGGCAGATTTTGATAGAATGGTTTTTTATGCACCATTTTGTAATTGAGAGACCCTGACGTACCCCTACAGTGGAAACCCTCTAAAAGTGACCCCATTTTGGAAACTACACCCTTCAAAGAATATATTAAGGGGGGTACTGACCACTTTGACCCCCTAAGCATTTTACAAAATTTGGAAACACTTGCTGTGAAAATGAAAAGTTTCATTTCTTCCAATATAATGTTGCTTTAGCCCCAAATTTTTCATTTCCACAAGGGGTAACAGGAGAAAAGCCCCCATAATTTGTTCCCCATTTTCTCCTGAATACGGCAACATGCCATATGTGGTGGTAAACTGATGTGGGGGCACATGGCAGGACTCAAAACAGAAAGAGCGCCATATGGATTTTGCAGCACAGAAGCTGATGGATTGGTTTGCGGGAGCCATTGATTTTTATTTTTTTTGGTTATTGTCTCTCGTGTGGGCTCATTTTTTGCGGGATGAGGTGACGTTTCATTGGTACCATTTTGGGGTACATAAGACTTTTTGATTGCTTGGTATTACACTTTTTGTGAGTCAAGGTGAAAAAAAAATAGCTGTTTTGGCATAGTTTTCTTTAAAAATTTTTACAGTATTCACCCGAAGGGGCAGATAATGTGATATTTTTATAGAGCAGGTTGTTACAGACGCGGCAATACACAATATGTCTACCATTTTTATTTTTGTTAAATGTTACACATTAGATTTATTTATTAGAATAAAATCTTTTTTTATGTTGCCATTTTCTGAGAGCCATATTTTTTTTATTTTTCTGACGATTGTCTCAGGTAGGGTCTCATTTTTTGTGGGACAAGATGATGGTTTGATTGGTACCATTTTGGGTTAAAGACGCCTTTTTGATCACCTGCTATTACACTTTTTGTAAGGCAAGAGGGGAAAAAAATGGCTGTTTTGGCATAGTTTTAAAAAAAATTTTTTTTACAGCATTCACCTGGGGGGGGGGCATCTCATGTAATATTTTTATAGAGCAGGTTGTTACGGATGCGACGATACCCAATATGTCTAACATTTTTATTTTTGGAAAGTTTTACACATTAGATGCATTTTTGAACAAAATAAAAACATTTTTGTGTTGCCATTTTCTGAGAGCCATATTTTTTTATTTTTCAGGCGATTGTCTTAGGTAGGGTCTCATTTTTTGCGGGACAAGATGACGGTTTGATTGGTGCCATCTTGGGGTACATACGCTTTTTTGATCGCCTGCTATTACACTTTTTGTAAGGGAAGGTGACCAAAAAAAATGTCTGTTTTGGCACTTTTTTTTTTTTTTACTGCGGTCACCTGGCGGGGTGGATCATGTGATAATTTTATAGAGACGGTCGATACTGATGCGGCGATACCTAATATGTCTATTTTTCGTTTTTTCCCTATTTTTTACAATTTTTTTTACTTTATTCTGTGAAAAGGTTGCTTTTTTACTTGAAACTTTTTTTGTAAAACTTTTTTTTTCACTTTCTTTTTTTACACTTTTTTAACTTTTGGGGGTCTGGTACCCTTTACAATACATTGCAATACTTCTGTATTGTAATGCATTGGCTGTAAGTGTATTACCAGTGTAATACACTTACAGCCTGCTTCCTGTGAGATCCAGGGGGCTGGATCTTACAGGCTCGCAGGGATGGCAGCCACGATGCCTAAGGAAGGCATCGGGCTGCCATCTAAGTCATCGGGTCTCCGTCACAGCAGCGCGGGGACCCGATGGACACCCCTTCCCACCGCCCGCATCGCATGTGCTGTGGTCAGCGATGACTGTGTCCCACATCGAGGGTTAATACACCGGCATCGATGTTTTCACCGATGCTGGTGCATACAGCAGACGTCTGTCTACTGGAAACAGCCGCCCCCCGCAGCTGATCAGGTGGGCGCAGGTCCTGCACAGCGCTGGTCGGGAAGGGGTTAAACACTAGTTTGTTTTTTTCTAATGGGTGATCTTGCAACCCTTTCTACCCCAGAGGTTTTTTCGTTTTGCGCTCCCTGCCTTGATACAGCCATAACTGTTTTATGTTTCTGTTCACACAGCTGTATGAGGGTTTGTTTTTTGCGGGACAAGTTGTACTTTCCAACACCACCATTTAATATTGCATATGGTGTAGTGGGAAAAAAAATTACAAATCGTGTGAAATTGCAAAAATAACGCAATTCCGCCACAGTTTTACAGGTTTTTTATTTACGGCGTTCGATGTACATTAAAACTGTACATTCTACTAGTCAGTACGAATCCGGCGATACCTAATTAGTATAGTTTTTCTTGCGTTTTGATAGTGATAAAAAATTATAAAGTTGGACATTTTTTTTTCATTTCTTGACCCCTATAACTTTTTGGTATTTATGCGTACGGAGCTGTATGGGGGCTCATTTATTGTGGGGAAATCTGAACTTTTTATTGATACCATTCTGGGGTGTGTATGACTTTTTGATCACTTTTTATTTAATTTTTTTTTTTTTTTTTAAGGGTCAAAAAATGGCCAATCGGCCATTTTGACGCTTTTTTCCGTTTCACTGTTTTCTGTATGGGAAATAATTTTTTATATTTTTATAATATGGGTGCTTTCGCACATGGCGATACTGATAATTTGTATTTTTTTGTTTTTTTAATACTTTTTTATTTTTGGGAAAGGGGGGTGATTTGAACTTTTACGTTATTTTATTTTTTAAAAACTTTATTTTTTTTTACACTTTTTTATAGTTCCCATAGGGAACTATAACTAGCAATCATTTTATTGCTTATATCATAGACTCCAATGCACTTGCATTGAAGTCTATGATGATTTTAGTGCTTTCCTATGGAGCCCTATTACAGGCAAGGGCTCCATAGGAAAGCCTATGCAGCAGCCTCCTGTCATTTACTATGACAGGGGCTGCTGCAGGCACGCTTCGGCTCCTCCGATCGCCACACGGGGGAGTCGGAGTAACACCGCCTTCGGGTGCCGCGGTCAGGCTGCTAGTGGTGTCTGCTTAGCCGCGGGTGTCTGCTAGTGGGAAAAGCAGGTCACCCGCGGCAATCACGCCCGCTCCGTGCAGGAGCAGGCGCTATCTTTAAGGTCCCGGCCAGCGCCGTACTAGTACGGCACTGGTTGGGAAGGGGTTAATAGCAAGCTGGCATTCGTAAATAATCCCCAACCTGTTCAAGATTGTCTTTTTTTCAGCAGGTAACATGCCTTGCCATAAATTAGTTCACGCTTTGGTCAGTTATTTCCGTCAGTTATTGTGAACCAAAACCAGGTGAGGGTCAAAAACACAGGAAAGAAAGACATTTTGTGTTTTTAGTGCTGAGCGAACTTGTGTTTTCAAGTTTAGTGTACAAGGTTCCAGTTGAATCCATAACCGAATTCTTAGATAACCCGAACCTTGTGCGCCAAACTTGAAAACACAAGTTTGCTCAACACTGGTCCACATCTGATCCGCATTTTTTATGGATCAGATGCAGACCCATTCAATTCAATGGGGCCGCAAAAGATGCCGACATCACAATGTGTGCTGTCCGTATGTCCGCTTCTACAGCGCCTCAAAAAAAAAAACCAAACACAATAATATATAAAACAGGTCAAATTCTTGTCTTGTGGACAAAAACAGACAGTTCAGAGGGTAGGACATACCGTTCCGCAAAATTCTGAATGAACACAGCCAGTGTCCATAATTTGCAAGTGTGCATGAGCCCTGATTGATGAAAATAACTGACCAAATATCCGAAGTGTGAATTGGGCTTCAGCCGTCTACCATGGCAGCACATGGGGGGGAAACTCTGACTGGTGTCTTAGTAAACGTGCCCCAGTGTTTTATTACATAAATGTTATATGTAAACAACTAATCTCTAACCTCATATTATTCCTCCTGCAGCAGCTTCCTCCAGCAGTCCAAGGAGCAGCCTGCCCACCCAGCAAAATGTAGCAGCATAGCTGGGAACGCCAATCAGAGCAGCAGATTAAAACCAGGTGACTGTTCCTCCCAAGTACTGAAAGCACTGAACTTTATTAGGCTCCTTTCACAGATTTTTGTTAAGGACTTCACTGAATCAGCATCTGATCATATGGCACATTACTACTATGACACCTTCATTATCTGTGGTAAATTGCAGCATAACCACGGCGTCTGAATATATCTATAAGGATGCCTTCACACATTGCTGATTTTTTTTTGCAGAATTTTCTGGCACTGAAGATTAGTTCCATTCACCTGAATGAGGCTTGTAGAAATCATTATGCTTGCCGCCCCATTCAAATGAATAGAACTTATTTCCAGTCATGGAAAATTTTGCAACAATTTACCACAGATCTCCATGGTTTCATGGTAGTAGTAATGCTTTATGATCAGGTGTTAATTCAGTGCAGTCTTTTTTTCACCCATCAATTCTACGTTGCATGAGAATCACAGCATGTTCTATATTCTGCGTTTTTCATGCAGCCCTGGCCCCATACAAGTGAAATGGGCTTCAGTAAAAAACGCATTGCGTCCGGAAGCAATACATTTTTCACTGATGTTTGCTAAGAGATGTTGTTTGTAAACCGGCAATTTTTTATTCACGAGCGTGAAAAATGCATTAAAACAGATTACACTCCCGCACGGAAAAAAAACTGAATGCAATCACAAACAAAACTGACTGAACTTTCTTGCAAAATGGTGAGAGTTTCACTGAATGTATCCTAACTAGAGATGAGCGAGCATGCTCGAGTGCCATTTTTGCGTATTTGCGTACGCATTTTAAAATTCGTACGCTATTCATACGCATATTTTAATCTATACGCAAATGCGTACGAATAGCGTACAAATTCAATTTTAAAATGCGTACGCATTTATGCAAAAATGGCACTCGAGCATGCTCGGCCGAGCATGCTTGCTCATCTGTAATCCTAACACATTCAATATTGTTTGTGCGAAAGAAGCCTAAGGCTGCTATTACACAGTGGGGGTCATTTATCAAAACTGGTGTAAAGGAAAACTGGCTTAGTTGCCTATAGCAACCAATCAGATTCCACCTTTCATTTTTCACAGCTCTTTTGGAAACCAAAAGGTACAATTTCATTGGTTGCTATGGGCAGCTAAACCAGTTTTCCTTTACACCAGTTTTGGTAAATCTCCTCCTCCAAAGAGGAAAGGGGTGTCATTTATAAAAGACCAGCTTATTACACCACTTTGGAGTGTTTTTTACGGACGCATAGACTTTGGGCGTTTGGACCACCCATGTCAGCCTCTTTCACGCAAGCAAGTTTTCTGTCTGGATGCAATGCATTTTGCAAACGGATAGAATCCGGACTGAATCCTTACCCATTCATTTCAATGAGTCTGTGTGCATGAGCATCGTTTATCACTGATCATCTCTGTGTGTTCAGGAAAAATCGCAGCATGTTCTATATTGTGTGTTTTTCATGCAGCCCTGGCTCTATAAAAGTAAATGGGGGTTGTGTGAAAAAAACGGTCCGGCCACCACCATCATTCATAGAAGTGAATGGGAGCGCACCACGCATGACTGGCCTCCGCTCCATTCACCTCTATGAGCCCATAAGGAATAGCAGACCCAGCACTCCGTTTAGGAGATGGGTCCAGTACCTATGAATTTCACCCTTTTGAATGAAGGGTAAGATCTGTGGTAAAACTGCATCAAGCCTGCAACAAAAACACTGTTAGAAATTGTGGATTTTTGCGTGGATATGCTGCAGAAGAGCACATAAATCTGCACGGAAATTCATGTGGGTCTTATGTGCGTTCACCCGCACTTGTGTGCAGGTACATACCCAAAGGGTGGCTGCACACGATGAGGATTACATATGGCTTTTCCGTGTGGATTTTCTGCAGAAAAACCACAGCCTTAGGACTCATTCACACGACCGTGGTTTGGTTCCGCATTCGAGCCGCATTTTTTGCGTGTCAGTTGTTGTTGCGTTTTTTTGTGTGGATTTCACCCTTTTCAGGAAGGATGAGACCTGGAGCAAAACTGTATCAAAGCTGCACCGAAAACTACACAAAAACTGCATAAAAATGCACCAAAATCATGATAAATAGTGCAGATTTATGTGTGTTTTTTGTGCAGTTTTTGTGTGGATTTCATGCAGATTTTCTGCACCATGTGCAACCACCCTTGGACTAGGTTCACAAGTGACTGATCAGCTTGATTCTCAGTCACAGTATGTCCTGTGGGCATAGAAGAAGCCAGAGAACCTCTGTACATACCTTCTGTAGCTTCTGACCTCGCAGGTCACCCACCTTCAAAGAAATGAGCAGTCCCAATAGTGTGTGGTGTTCTAATACAAGGCCACTCATTGTGATGTCATGAAACGCTGTGATGTCATGTGCTCATTTGTATATGCCACTGCAAATCAGCTGCCCCTTAAGCTTGGACCCTCTATCTATCTATCTATCTATCTATCTATCTATCTATCTATCTATCTATCTATCTATCTCTAATGTAAGAAAAAATCTACAGCACTCCTAGTGAAGTTCAATGTGCAAAACAGCAGGGTTTCATTACCCAATGTCCATGCATAGACATGACCTAATAAAACCTTCCTTTTTTGCACATTGAACGTCTCTAAGAGTGCTGTATATTTTTCTTATGCTATTTGAATACTTGATTAAGATTTAGAATGCGTGCACCCATTTCATTTAATCATTTTTAGGAGTGCTGCCTTTTTATGATGTCATGGAATGCTGTGATGTCATGTGCTCATTTAATACTGCAAATCTGCTTTTTCTTAAACTCTGGAAAATCCCTTTAATTGACTCCCAGACTATCTATCTATCTATCTATCTATCTATCTATCTATCTATCTATCTATCTATCTATCTATCTACATGTCTCATCTATCTTTCTCTATGCTGTGCTGTCACATCTGCTGCATTTTAAACTCTGGAAAACCCTTTTAATTGCATCCCACACTGTAAACTTCTACCTATCTATCTATCTGTCACCAATAATACTACTTAGTGTATAAACAATAATAATACTTAGTGTAAAAACAAATAGCAGCACACCAAGCAGCAGTTTTGTACAAAGAGCATTTTCTCCCAGATAAAGAGTTATGATGGCAGTCAATTGGCATCAAGATGACAATTAGAAGTTTGCTAGCTGACAGTATCTCTCCTCTGATGATTCCCTTCCCTACAGTTGTACCCTGGCACCTGTAGATGTAGGTATCCACTGTATGATGTAGGCTTCTAGCTATACCTGTACTAACTGTAGTGGTGCTGTCTTAGCATGTTTCCCCTTACCTTGCAGCAGAGTCTGTATAAATTGATTGCTTGATCACTCTGCTTACAATAGTATGCTGTGGTTTACAGATCTTCTGTAGCCTCGGACCCTGCAGGCTCTCTAGGCCTTCTAAATGAGCTTCTCTGGGCTCCTCATGGCCTGGAAGGGTGGGAACTGGATTGCAGACTCCCTCAATCCTTTGTCTATACTTTGCAATTCCTCAAACTAGCTCTGCCCCTCCCTTGGCAGGAAGTCGGACCAGCCCACTCCAACAAAGAGGGGAGAAATGGGAAGGTATGTCCCATTCCTGTTCCCAAACACTGGCAATGGTATCCGATCTGCTTGCGAACAAAATGTATAGCATGACATTATGTTACATTACAAACCATTCACAATAGTACTACAGATACTACAGAATAGCCTGCCGAAACTTGCTGGCAGTGTGAATGGCGTAAGTGAGATTTTCAAAATCTCATCTACATAGTGCAGATTTTTCTGCTGGGAAATTGACCTGCAGTGCGGACTTTGTAGTCTGCAGCATGTTAATTGGTTGAGCAGATTTTCAGTGCAGATTTCACCCATTTGCAATATGCTACAAAATCCGAAAGTATAACGTGCACATTTTGGTGTGGATTTTGTATGGAAATTTAGCAAAATCTGCATGAAAAGCTGCGTGAAAAATCTGCATACTGTATACTACATTGCCGTGTGCATGTACCCAAAGAGTTTCTTATCACACTTGACATCCAGTTCGGTATTGTGATGTACTGTACGTTGGTTAAGGTATAAATATAATTGATGTTTGCCCATCGATTGACTGCTCTCCACACCGCTGCTTCCCTCACAATGAGAAAAACAGATTTACAGTAAAAAAGTGCTGAAGTAGAGAGGCTTCCAGGGGATTTCTGCTAAGTCCCACAACTCGTACATTTTAACTTGCTCATTGTCCTTATATAAACATAATTCTTTCTTATTATTAAAGTTACATTGCTAGCATTTCTGTAAAGTGCTCTCCATCATGTACTTGTCCCTCTGGCATGTACTGCTGGAAATTATTTGTCCGCTGGGATTTCAGCACTTAAGCCTCCTACTAGCATCAGCAGTATTATCCTATAGATGCTGGAAACTGTTAACTGTGTGTTTCAGCTGTAAGCACATGTACTGGTCAATATATGGAATAATGCTTCCAAATAGAGTTTATTTCAGAATCCTAAACCTAGAAAAAAAAGTTGGTTTGTTTAACATGTGCACAAAACTTTACTCATATCCCCAAATGAGAGCTTCACCAGGTAAACAAGAAATATTACATGATGTGAAGCTGCAGTGATAAAGAACATTTATGCAGTGCGTACATAGAGAAGTAAGGGCCCCATAGCAAGGAACAAACCAGGCCCCCCACACAGTATACAAGAGTTTCTGCCTAAACCCCTTTCACTCACCCTTGGGCCATTTTTCCACTGCCTCGTTTGCCAAAAGTTGTTCCTTTAGAGGGTAGAGTCCTGACCAAGTTTTCACCTCCAGCAGAAGAGGAGATAATAACAACTAAACTGGACCCCGTTTTGCTCTGGGCCCCATAGCAGTCGCATGGTCTGCCACTATGGTAGTTACACCCCTGCATTTATTGTAGATCCTTTATAATATACCCTATTGCAGCACAGCAGCTTAGTGGTGGTTGTGGTTGTAGTCCTCACGGTTGACAGGACTCACTCGGAACTCAAGGCTCCACGTGTGCAGTGAGTGGAAGGCGCCCCCTTTCTTCTTTCAGGGCACAATGAAAGGATTTTTTACCCTGATAGGGTTTTTTTTGCCTTCCCCTGGATCAATATAGCATAATTACAGGTTGGATTTGTCCCCCCAAGTAAAATTTATTGTGGGAGCCCACAGTACAGATACAATCAAATATTAAGGGGCCGTTCAGACAGCCGTGGTATTGCGGATCCGCAAAAATGGGGATTGCGGACAAGAATAGGACATGTTCTGTATTTTCTTGCGAAGCCACGGCACAGAGCCCCCATTGAAGTGAATGAGGTCACATCTATTCCGCAAAATTGCGGAATAGATGCGGACCCATTCACACGGTCGTGTGAATGGGCCCTTACTGCTCACACAGCTACAAGATGATTGATTATGGAGGTCCCTGCAGCGACTTTGAGAAGGCAGGTCCTTGGGAGAAGAAAACTGGTTGGTCTGTCTCGTGTCTTTAATAATAAACTGGGCAGTTTCTAAAATAATCTATTGAGTTTTTTGTATGAACATAGGCTGGTTGAGGAGCTGTACATTGAATGTATGTTTGTAGTGCAGTAAGTCTACTGTGTTATGTGCCACCTGTGCAGTGGGTGGGAAACTAGGTGCCCAACTTGCTCAGAGGCCCATCAGGGGATTCACCTGTACCCGTGGGCCAGTCCGAGCCTGCTTTTGAAAGATTTAGTAGAGGCATTTTATGACTAGCTCTATGGTGGTATCAAATTGGCAGAGGTAAAACAAGGGACCCATGTACTGTTCTTGGCCAAGCCTGCATGTTTATTTCAAAGGTTAGAGCCATTCCAGACATATCTGGCAGAGAGGTAACTTCTGCAGGAACATAGGTAAGGTGTGTTGAGGTCCAACATATTGTACCCGATCTCTCTTTCTCCAGTCATCTGCTGTTAGGAGGCCTCATATACATATAGTACGATCATTTATCTTATGTGTATAGCCAGCTCTAGCCAGTTGTTTAAAATTCCTTTGCAGACAAGGGTTAATATCACAATATTCCCTTGCCTAAAGGGATTGAATTAGATAATATTAGATGAGAGAACTGCCTTTTAACTGAAAATGTACGTAACACGTTTTTCATGTATCTCCTGACATATATTTTGCATTGTGATGTGCATTGATTCTTGTGGTGCCCTTTAGTACCTTCACTATACTTCATAGCACACTTTGTTGTTGGTTTCACATGGTTATCAGCAGGTTTCCTCTATTTGCTGATCATCTTGTATTACAAGTCACTTTGGATTTCTAGAATCTTGCAAAGGTTCAAGAGCGCTGCTTGAGTGCTTTTATGATGCATGGCTTAAAACTCAGACGAGATTTCCCTTAAGATAAAAGAGAGATACTTGATGAATGAGGAGTGACAGAGAGTGCCAGATGCCACAATGGTGAATGACACTAACTATGAATGATAGAACACTCTACAAAAAGATGTGACAATTAACATCATATAATTTCATTTTACTGTTTTAGGGTCTCCAAAAGATAAGCAAGTGGTACAGAATTATCCCCAGCAATTACAGAAGGCTGAAAATGAATTACATCTGGATTTCAGAAAGATTTCAGTAAGTGTCATATCAATTACAGTTGCAATAAAAAGTAAGCTAATCTTGTAGAGTCACCTCTATTTCTGCACTGATTTTTAATAATATGTGGATTCCCAGTGAACTGGAGATGAGCGAATCATTCAAAAAATTATTCGCCGAACATTCGCCGAACTTTTCCTAAAATTTGTATATTCGACGAATAGATTCGTTGTATTTGCGTAAAAAATATATACAGACTTAAATAAAGATAAAGAAAGATAGGGGTGGAGATCACCGAATATTCAGAGTGTAAACCTTAACAGGATATTTCTCCTAAAACATATATTTATTAATACCATTTAAAAACGTATTACATCACACACAAAGAAAATGATAATGTCTTTAGATGGGCAGAGGGGGGTAATGTAGTGGGGCCGTTGTCCCTGGTAAGCCCGCAATGTGGCCCTTTGCCCAGGGATACCCCCAGATGGTAGAAGTACCCTGTCCTCGTACCTATACTGTCAGTCCCTATTTGACCCTGATAGGGAAAAATTGGATCTGCACCAATAAATTATACCCCAACGCGTTTCGCCCAACTCATGGGCTCCTCAGGGAGTGATTGTGAAAATTATAAAGAAAATGAATTCCCAGATAAAGCAGTATAGAACAGGGCAATATAGATACTTGCCCCAGCCGCATGGACCACAGCTTAATGATGGTTGTCCTACAAGCAAAGCAGAGACACAGGCATAAGCATAGAGTCAAGGTGGTTGTACCTACTAGTTAATGATGAAAATGCAGAACTCACAGGGGTCCATATACAGTTAGGCGTTCCATGTGGCGCAGATGCACACAACATGGAGCGCTGGCCAAGTTTAAATACCTGCCGCCGTGCAGCGCAGTCCCGCCCGCCGGATAGCGTACTTCCGGTGCGTGGAACGTATCATGGACCGCACGCATCACTTCCGGTTTAAGCCTGGGCCGCACATGTCACTTTCGGTAATACTGAATCGCAGCATAGATAATCTTAACAATTCTGAACCATTAGAAAGGTAATCAAAATACAGGTTAATGGTCATTGTCAGCCATAACTATATATATTACTGGGAATTAAGTATATTAAGATGTAATATTAATAATAATGCCTTGATAGCTCATCACTGGTCTGATAAGGCAGAGATGATTATAAAGAGAGTGGGGATACTCTATTCCACTCATCAGGTTTGGGCACTTTTCGTGCCTCTGGCCAATAAGGAACTAGTTCTACAAGGGTCTCAATTAAATAAGAGAATGACCTGAAATCTAAAAAGGGTCAAATGAAGCAGGTAAACGTGAGTCTCTCGTTCAAGCCTAGGGGGGACTGGGATCGGAAATAGTAAATCCATTTAGATTCCTTTTGTAAGAGACTCCTGTCCCAGTCACCCCTTCTAATGGGTTCAGGTATTGTTTGAATGGCAGAAAAACGGATCAAGCTAAGATCCCCCTTATGAACATTAACAAAATGATTGGCTACAGGAGTATCCCTCTTGTTTTTGATGTCATTAATGTGTTCAAGGACCCTGCGTCTAAATTCACGAACAGTCTTCCCTACGTAGTCCATAGGGCAGGGGCATTGACACACATAGATGACACCTTTACTCCTACAATTTATAAAGTCGTTAATCCTGTATGTCCGTTTCGTTACAGAACATTGGACAGTTTTAGTTGTCCGTACATATCTGCAGGCCTTGCATGCCCCACATTTAAAAATTCCATTTGGTCTCCTGTCAAGCCACGTTCCCTCCTTTTTGGGGCCTTGATAGTGACTATGTACTAGTCAGTTCTGAAGGCTACGACCCTTCCTAAAGGTCATTTGGGGAAAAGGAGCGATAGCCCTCGACAGGTCGTGGTCCATATGAAGAATGGGCCAGAACTTGCTCAGAATATCCTTCACCTGTCTGCTGGCCGTGTCAAAAGTGGTGATAAGTCGGATATCAGTTTGAGTTTGACAGTCCTTTGGTTTAGGGATAAGGAGTTTGTTCCTCTCCTGGGCCTCAGCCACTTTGAAGGCTTCCCTCAGAACCGACCTAGGGTACCCCCTGAGACGTAATCTATCATGTAGTTTCCTTGATTCCAGGAAAAAAGCCTCAGGGCTAGAACAATTTCTGCGCATCCGCAGGAATTGGCCCTTGGGGATACCACGTTTTAAGGGAGTCGGATGGTGGCTACTCCAAAGTAGAATGTTACTGGTTGCGGTAGGTTTACGGTGAACCGTGGTTCTAAGATGGTCGCCCTGTTTGGTAATACACAGGTCCAAGAATGTTAGAGAACTCTCATCAATAACTGAAGTGAAGAAGAGGCCAATACAATTGTTATTAAGGGCAAGCATAAACTCTTGGAAACTGTCATCACCGCCAGTCCAAATTGCGTAAAAAATATACATTATTATGTGCCATTAGCGAACATTCGCTCACTAATAACGAACGTTCATTCACAAAATGTACGCAACTTCTTAGAAGACGTACGCATGAGCGTACAAATAGCTTACGAATCTCAGCGTACTATTGTCTAAGCGATTACGTAATACGCAGGCACGTACGAGGAGAGGCCGCAGCGTGCACTCCTCAGAGGCAGAGCGAATATTCGAGACATATATATGGTAAAGTGCAAATACATTATTATAGGTATAATATAAAAATTTTAAATATCACCTACCTAGTATGCTAACGGACACGTTTAAGTCTCTTTTCTTCTGACGCTTGTCATAGAACTGGAGCAGAGTCCCAAACTCAGTCGCAATTTGTAATCCACATAGGTAAAATTGTAATCCAAATGGGTAAAAAACAAGCAGCAAAGGTTCCTTAAAAAACCTTCTTTCAAGGGGCTCCCCAAATAACCTGAAAAGGGGGAAAAAGGGATGAGGCGCACAAATGCACAACTTAATTTCCTGAGTTGCCTCGTCATCCTCCCGCGCTGGCGAAAGGGGCGGAACTACCAGGGAGGAGTCTGCATCGCTGAATTGAATTCGTACGCAACAGCGTGTAGAGTAACTAAATTATACGTAGAATAGCGTATAATTTATAGGACACACTACGTAGCGAATGCGTACAAAAGCAAAGCGAATCACCTAATATTCAGATTCGCTTCGCAGCTGAAAAATCCCAAGATTCTATACGAATCTACGAAGCGGCGAATAGATTCGCTCATCTCTAGTGTGAACCATGCCTTAATGCAAACAACTTTCAGAAAACCTTAGAAGACATCTTGTGGAGATGCATGGTGTAAGTTTTAGCATGGATTCGGTGACAAAAACTGAGCCGAATCTGAGCTGAACATGATTCCTATTGCTTTCAATCAGAGGTCCCACTGCAGTTAATGCCACCAAGGATTTGTGCCACTGTAGTGGGAGCCTGCTTGCGGTTTAGCTCTATTAGCTCCACAGCTTCTGCCATGAGATACATGCCAGATTTTGTCATGGACATCTGAACACACCCTTAAAGGCTGCAACTGTATTGCTAAAGACCTGGATCTTCATCAATCTATGATTAGACAAATTTGCACCTACAAATGTAAACATTTTAGGACTTTTGCTATTTTTTAGGAGTGGGTGTCCTGTTAAGATCATGCCAGGGACACAATGGGGTATCCTGAAGGAGGTAAAAAAAAGATTCAAGGGTAACAGCAAAAGTCTACACACTGCAAAAACTCTATTAGAAAGAATGGAGTTCATGTGAGGGCATCACAAAGGGATATGCTACAGTGTCAACAACTTTTCATATAACAAATGTTATATGATGCTTATATGAACACTTTCTATGGTCAAATGAGACAAAAGTGGAACTTTTAAGTACCAGTGCACACTATGTATAGAGGAAAAAAGAACACTGCACATCAACACCAAAACCTCATCCCAACTGTGAAGAATGGTAGAGAGAGCATTATGGTTTGGGGCCTCTTTGCTAACTCAGGGTCTGAACGTGTATCAAAACATTTTACAGGAGAATGTAAGGGCTGCAGTCTATGACCTCAGTCTGAAGAGTCGTTGGATGATGCAACAAGATAGTAATAAAAAACACACAAGTAAATCAACAAAAGAGTTGCTGAAATAGATTTATGTTTTGGAGCGGCCAAGTTAGAGTTCTGACCTTAAAGGGGTTATCCAGGTTGCTCCACAATCCCGTGCAGCGGCCACTTCCAGGATCACATGCCGTACATTGGACACATGATCCTAGCCTGAAGTTACAACCTGCAGGACCTCTGCATGCAAGGAATCCCAGAAATATTGATGAATTGAAAACATTTGAAGTGAAGAATGGTCCAAAAATCCCCCCTCAATCTTGTGCAAATCTTATTTGGATACGTTTGGTGGAAGTGATTGCTACTAAAGGGAAATCTACAGATTAGTAATTTAACAAGGATTATTAAAGGTTCACTTTCTTTTTACACTGTCAATGTGATCAGTAAAAGGCACGAACGGTACAACTGTGTGTGTTGTCAGTGTCTAGAATTGTGACTTAGATATCAATCAGACCACATTACAATAATCAATGCAGAGATCCTGGTAGTTCCAAAGGGTTCACTGACTTTTTCTTGCAGTTGGATTGTCTTCCCAAAAAGGGGAAACTTTCAAAAAGTTTATTGAGGATCTCTGTTTGTCTTCATGCATTTATTCATGGCTGTTGCTTATATGGGGGCTCTCTAAAGGGGTATTCTATTGTTATGGGGCATTCTATAGGGAAGGTAATTTGAATCCACACTCTTTTCACACGAGAACTGTGCCTGTCATATATCAGAGAAGGAATATCAGTTGAGTCACCCCAATTTTTGGACCTATAACAATGCACGTGTCTGTGCTTTACTGCAACCTTGTCTTATCCAAGTTCCTTGAAGAAATCCATGGAATAGGGTTTATCCTTCTGAGGGCCTGGCATTGTTTCAGTGGATATCAAACAAAGCGTGGTGACATAAAATTGAGTGGAGTAGTCTATACAATATTTATTTAGCTTAGTTCATACAATATTATATACTAGTAGTTGACTACATTACAATTCACAATCTCTTTTTTATAAATCTGTCTTTTTTTATTATTTGTCACCCAGAATCACAATTTTGCAGCAAAAGGAAGCGAAAGTAATAGGGCCTACTTAAAAGCATCGTATTACTCCTCTTCCAGTGATGAGATTGGCAGCAGCGATGATGATATCCAGAAGAAAAGGTTGGTTTCTGTCATACTGAATTACAAATGATTAAAGGAATGGGACAGGGCTAGTTTACATACAGATGTCAACAGACACAGAACATGGGGATAGAAATTAAGTTTATGGATTTTTCTTAATAGGTTTTGGAGTGGTTTTTGATTCATTTTCAATCGTGTTATACACCGCTTGTTTCCAGCTATTATGGTCACCACTACAATTCGACAAGGGTGGTCATGCTTGCACACTATAGGAAAAAGAGCAGGCCTCTCTGATGGCCAGCCACCTCGTATCTGTGCTGCAGTAGTGGTCGTAATTTCTGGATACAAGTAGTGTATAACGCAATAGAAAAATCAGTCAGGCCAGCAAAGGAAGCAATATGGACAATCACAATACATTAGTGTCTTGCATTAACTTTGTCTACATTATAAGTGTAATTTGCTGAAGTGAGACAAACCCTTTAAATTGACTGACACCTTCAATAATTTTCAGCTACATGCTGACAGCTATTTCTCATGACTCCTCTGTACATATGCATTCTAACTGAACATGTTTTTAATGAGGAGAGAAGAGAATGCCGCTACCAGACACATCTGGCAGCAACTTATCTCTCAGAAGAACAAAAGGATCCTTTTCTGGGTGGGAGTAGGCTCTCCACATACAGTACAGACCAAAAGTTTGGACATTCAGACACAATAGAAAACGGATCCGTCCCCCATTGACTTTTAATGGAGTTCATAACGGATCAGTTTGGCTATTTAAAAGATAATACAACCGGATCCAGCAAAAACGCTGGTGTGAAAGTACTCTAACATGTACAGTACAGACCAAAATTTTGGACACACCTTCTCATTCAAAGAGTTTTCTGTATTTTCATGACTATGAAAATTGTAGATTCACACTGAAGGAATCAAAACTATGAATGTGGAATGATATACTTAACAAAAAAGTGTGAAACAACTGAAAATATGTCTTATATTCTAGGTTCTTCAAAGTAGCCACCTTTTGCTTTGATTACTGCTTTGCACTGCTTAAGAGGTAGTCACCTGAAATGGTATTCCAACAGTCTTGAAGGAGTTCCCAGAGATGCTTAGCACTTGTTGGCCCTTTTGCCTTCACTCTGCGGTCCGGTCTGGTGACTATGGAGGCCAGGTCATCTGGCGCAGCACCCCATCACTCTCCTTCTTGGTCAAATAGCCCTTACACAGCCTGGAGGTTTGTTTGGGGTCATTGTGATGTTGATAAATAAATGATGGTCCAACTAAATGCAAACCGGATGGAACAGCATGCTGCTGCAAGATGCTGTGGTAGCCATGCTGGTTCAGTATGCCTTCAGTTTTGAATAAATCCCCAACAGTGTCACCAGCAAAGCACCCCCACACCATCACACCTCCTCCTCCATGCTTCACAGTGGGAACCAGGCATGTAGAGTCCATCCATTCACCTTTTCTGCGTCGCACAAAGACACGGTGGTTGGAACCAAAGATCTCAAATTTGGACTCATCAGACCAAAGCACAGATTTCCACTGGTCTAATGTCCATTCCTTGAGTTCTTTAGCCCAAACAAGTCTCTTCTGCTTGTTGCCTGTCCTTAGCAGTGGTTTCCTAGCAGCTATTTTACCATGAAGGCCTGCTGCACACAGTCTCCTCTTAACAGTTGTTGTAGAGATGTGTCTGCTGCTAGAACTCTGTGTGGCATTGACCTGGTCTCTAATCTGAGCTGCTGTTAACCTGCGATTTCTGAGGCTGGTGACTCGGATGAACTTATTCTCTGCAGCAGAGGTGACTCTTGGTCTTCCTGTTCTGGGGCGGTCCTCATGTGAGCCAGTTTCTTTGTAGCGCTTGATGGTTTTTGCGACTACACTTGGGGACACTTTCAAAGTTTTCCCAATTTTTCGGACTGACTGACCTTCATTTCTTAAAGTAACGATGGCCACTCGTTTTTCTTTACTTAGCTGCTTTTTTCTTGCCATAATACAAATTCTAACAGTCTATTCAGGACTATCAGCTGTGTATCCACCTGACTTCTGCCCAACACAACTCATGGTCCCAACCCCATTTATAAGGCAAGAAATCCCACTTATTAAACCTGACAGGGCACACCTGTGAAGTGAAAACCATTTCAGGTGACTACCTCTTGAAGCTCATCAAGAGAATGCCAAGAGTGTGCAAAGCAGTAATCAAAGCAAAAGGTGGCTACTTTGAAGAACCTAGAATATAAGACATATTTTCAGTTGTTTCACACTTTTTTGTTAAGTATATAATTCCACATGTGTTAATTCATAGTTTTGATGCCTTCAGTGTGAATCTACAATTTTCATAGTCATGAAGATACAGAAAACTCTTTGAATGAGAAGGTGTGTCCAAACTTTTGGTCTGTACTGTATGTGTATGGGGATTTTAGTATATACCATAGTTGTGTCCCTGCTGACCTGAGAGCCATTTTAGTTTTGCTTTCATATGATTTTCAGAAAGCTCCCATTATACGTTCCTCAGGTTTTAGATTTTACATTAACTGTCACTGCACGTATTTTAACATCAATGTTTCTAACCAAATTCTAAACAAAGTCTAACCAAGTCTATCCTACATATATATACAGTGGGGTGTTGATTCCCCCTAGTGAATTAAAAATAGCAACCATATACGTAGATACTTACATCTGTAGTGTAAACGTGACTTTGTACAGTGTTAAAGGGGTTGTCTCACTTCACCAAATGCTGGCTTCACCTTTGCGGCTTGATTCATTTTTCCATCTCCTGGGGCAGATCGGCCATGGACCCTACAGGGAAATTTCCTAGTGGATCGATTCCCAGAGGGCCTCCAGACAGGTACATAATGACCTGATGGCCTGACTGCCCTGTCTATCATTTTATACACTGCTAGTTTCCAGGGATTACGGTCACCACTGCAGCACAGATATGAGGTGAGGTGGCTGAGACAGGAGCTGCTGCATATGTGCCTATGGACCCTCCAAGCATCCCGCCCACCAGAGAGGCTGGCACTTTTCCCTAAAGTGTACAAGCATGGCCACCGCTGCTACCATAACAGTGCCAAGCTAGTAACACTCAATGATTGGTGGAATAAATTCCCTGTTAGTGAAGACTACTAAGTTGTCATAACAAGTTTTACAGGCCAAGCAAAGCTCCCTGGGAAAAAGAGAATGTTAATAAGTTCTTATCCAGCCAAGCAGGACCCTGCTCTTCACTGACAAGCAGTGAAACCCCCAAAATGGATGCCTTTTTTATGGAAAAGATTCTGGTTTTGGCTTCCATCTATGTCATGTTCCAAGACCTCTGTAAAGGGCTATGCATTGACTTATAGGGTAGCCATGCAATAGATGGCACAAGCGAGCCAACGTTTGTCCTCCTGGATAAGAGCTTGTTTACATTGGGCAGAAAAGCCCTCCCTGATTGGCCCAAGAGGTATAATCTGCCTATTAGAAAAGTGTTAGTGTGCCAGTCCGGTGATTCTTTTCAACCAATCAGTGACACACATATACTGCTTTACATGCTTTTTCTTGGGTGGGGAAATGCAGCAGATTCCATTGCACCCACTAACATAGACTTCATCTTTTCCTAGAGGCATCTCTGGTGACATATTACCATCTTTAAAAATTATTGTGAATTTGCATTTTGCAATTTTTTTTGAACGTTTAAAAAATATCTTTTATAATAACCATGCTATTTTGATTGAATAATGTTTTCAGGCAACCATTGAGCAATGGTATAATGGACATCTCAAGGACAAGACCTGCAGATGGAAAAATAGAGAAACCTCAGAGCAGCACGCATCAAGACAAGGTGCTCTTCAAAGACGCAATATAATTTGTAACCTTTTCCCTTTTACATTAGCTATGCCCCATGTAGTTACATAACTTACCTAATTGGCAACAGTGGTGGACTGGAGTGCCTAGGGTCCACCAATAAAATTCATTCTGGGCGTCCATTATACAGCTACATGCAAATACTACCTGTCCATCCAGTGGCAGGCAGCAATAAGAAACTCAAGATGATCAATTCTGGGGGTCCAACGACTTCATGAAGTTTGGGCCAAGGAAAAGACATCTTAGTCACCTGATCTATAATAATAAACTGGATAGTTTGTTAAATAATCTACCCAGTTTTTATATGGATACAGTTTGGTTAAGATGCTGTGCAGGGGGCTCCTCTTTGTCAGGGGCCACTGGGGAATTCACAGGTTCCCCTGTGGGCTAGTCCGAGCCTGAGCACCAATATTTACTCTAAAGTCTCTTTTGCTCAGCTCCTAGCAAGACCGAGAGTTCTGATGGAGGCCAAGGAGACAGAGCACCGTTCTGGAATTGTATTACATCCAGTAGGGAGTGTCTGATGTGAATCACCACTGAATGAAGGCATGGTCTGCTAATGGAGATAACCACAAGATCAAGATGCCTTTATATATTAATTGTATTTGAAGCTAGAGGATCACTTTAAAGGTAGTGTCCATTTTGGAGAACCCATTTTGATTTACCTTATTATGACTTAATAGAGTGGGATCCCTTGTTCAAGATCATCATCTCTTGGCCAACTTGCATTTTTAAAATCTTTACAAATGCAAACAGACAGAGCCTTCACATCAATCATGTTATCATTCATAATTTTACAATGTATTATTCAGAAAAATATTAATTTAAACATTTTAAAAGATCAAAAGCTGAAAGTACTGAAAATCATCCAATTACTGTGCATTTATTCCACGTGAGGTCTAATGGGTTGTGTTTCTTATTTTACATTCTATCTCTTATTTATTTTATTCTCAAAATTATTCCCATAATCCTTCAGAGAAAGTTATACAGAGATACTATTTACCTTATTATGACTTAATCAGGGGCGTTGCTAGGGTCTCAAAAGATCCGGGGCCCAAGCCCCAATGAATATGGTGCAATTCTCTGTCAACCCTCGTCCCAACAGCAGCACATACCTCACATCCAGGGCCTCCAGGTGACTTCTCCTCTGATGTAGATCTTCTCTGTCATCATCTTCTCCATTCGGCCCGGACAACTTCTCTCAGCCGCCTCATCTCTGCAGAGTGTGACACAGACATCTTATCTTCCTCACATTTCTATCATCATCCCCCAACCTGGAGTCCCCACAGTGTTATCCTGCTGCTTACTGTGCTCCCCGATACCCCCAAATACTATCCTGAAGAAATATAAGTGCCCCCCCCCCCATAGTAATAGTCCTACCAGTAGTAATTCCCTCATTAGTAACACTGCACCCCACAGTGACCCCAGCACTGATAATGCTCCCCAAGATTGTCCCCATTAGTAGAAGAGCCCTCCAGTATTAATAATGCCCTCACAGAGCCCTCAGTAGTAATAAGGCTCCCTATTGTTCCCCCAGTAGTAATCAAGCTCTGTACAGACCCCTCAGTAGTAATAAGGCCCCCATAGTGTTCTTAGTAGAAATAAGGCGGATCTATAAGTCTCTCCTATAGAGGCCCCAGTAGTAATAAGAATGTCCCCTGGATTTATAATAGCCCTACAGTGCCCCCAGTATTTATATCACTCCCCCTACTATTATAATGCTCAGCCTGAAGTACCCGCTGTAGTTATATTCCTCCCTTTAGTGTCCTCAGAAATTATAATTCCTCAGCCCCTCCACCATACAGTCCCATGTAAATAAAGCTATTTCCCTCCTGTGTAAATAACATCACACCATCTCTCCAGCCCCCTCCAAATACCGTCCCATGTAAATAACATAATTCCCATAGCCGTCATCAACATACAGTCCTATGTAAATATCACTCCCTCCAACAGCCGCCTTCAACATACAGTCCCATGTAAATAACATCACTTCCTTCCCACATCCACCTCCAACATGCAGTCCCGTGTAAATAACATCACTCCACGCCACAGTCCAATGTAAATAAGGGTACTTTCACACCAGTGTTTTTGCTGGATCCGTCATGGATCAGCAAAAACGCTTCCGTCATGATATTACAACCGTCTGCATCTGTTCTGAACGGATCCGGCTGTATTACCTTTTAAATAGCCAGTTTGGATCAGTTTCGTCATGTGGACACCAAAACGCGGCAAGTAGCGTTTTGATGTCCCCCTCCAAAACAGAATGGAGACTGAACTGAAGCAAAACTGATGCATTCTGAACGGATTCTTTTCCATTCAGAATGCATTAGGACAAAACAGTTTTAGACCGTTTATGAGAGCCTGTAACGGATCTCACAAACGGATCCTTACAACGCAAGTGTGAAAGTAGCCTAAGGCTAGTTTCACACCTGCGGCATGGGACTCCGGCAGGCTGTAAGGATCTATGCTGCAGCAGGTGCACGTGTGGGGCTGGAACTACGCTACGGCCCCATTCACTGTAATGGGGGCGGGCCACGGATCCAGCCGCAGCATTACAAACACTGCCGAGAGGCGGCCGGAACAAAAGTACAACATGCTGTACTTTTGTTCCGGCCGCCTCTCAGCAGGGGTTGCCGTGCTGCAGCCGGATCCGTGGCTTGCCCCCATTACAGTGAATGGGGCCGGAGCGTAGTTCCAGCCCCACACGTGCACCTGCTGCAGCATGGATCCTAACAGCCTGCCGGAGTCCCATGCCGCAGGTGTGAAAGTACCCTAACAGAACCCTGCCCAAGTCACCTCCAACACACCGTCCCATGATAACATCCCTCCCTTCTGCCCTAACACACAGCCCCAGTTAAATAACCACAACTCCCAGCATCCCTCTGCTTCTCCCTTCACTTACCTCTTCTGATGTAGCAGAGCTCACTGCTGCGTCTTCCCCACAATTCTCCTCTTCAGTTTAGAAGACAGGAATTGAAAAGGACCTGCGATGATGTCACAGTCATGTGACCAGTGCAGGATTGGATGGCACTGATCACATGACCTGTGATGTCATCACAGGTCTTACATATCTTGAAGTCTATTAGATTCAATTGTACTGCAGTTCCGAGGACGGCAATACAATTGTATTTGTCTAACAGGCAGGACGTTCGGGGCCTGGGAGAAAACATCAGGGGCCCAGGACTTAATAGAGAGGGAGCCTGTTTAATCTTCCAGCTGCCAAAGGAACCAAAGCCAAGTTTGGACCAAGTTTGAAACTGTTTTTTCAGTTTAAAAATCTAATATCGAAGTTATTCAACAAAGTTTCGTGAGACGTGAATAACTGACTTCGCCTCATCGGAGGCCGTACATTTAAATGTTGTATGGAGGTGGATCTCGAAAAAGCATTAATCTGATGTTTTGAGCAAAGCGACTTCGGATCTAGAATTCGAAGCTCATTTCTCTCATCACTAGTGCTGGCCAACACAGAAGGGCAGTTTCTGGGGAGGTAGTTTGTGCTGCTCTGTGATACTTGGTTCTGCTTGGATGGTATTTTGTGCTTTGATGCTTTGGTACTTATGATCCTGTCTATTTATGTTGCCTTGCCCTCTGCAATTTCGACCCACCTACAACATGGGGCCACTTTTTTAGAATTTTTCCAGGGCCACTTTAAGTTCCAACTCTTTCCCTTAGTAGTTCTCTTGATTTCTAGTAATTCAAGTTCCTTAACTCTGTGTTTTATGTCTGGCAATACTTTTATTTTTTACATTTGTTTATATATGATCAACATATTCAATAGTGACTTTCAAAATGTAATTTACCTATCTCATATATGCATGCACACTAAGGGCAATTAAAGCTACTTTCACATCTGCGTTTTCAATTACGGTCTTCAGATCCGTCAGAGGAACTCAAAACCGGAATAAAACGGTTCCGTTTTGTTCCCATTCATTGTCAATGGGGACAAAACTGATCAGGATGCATCCATTCCGTTTTGTTGCGTTTTAGTGCCGGACATTTTGCAAAATTGAACAAACCGGATCTGGCAAAAATCAATGTAAGTCAATGGTGCCAGATCCGTTTTTTTTTTTTTTTTGTTAGTGAAAAAAATTGATCTAGCTCCCATTGCCTTATAATAATTTTCATGCCAGATCCGGTTTGTTCAGTTTCGATTTAATACAACTGGATTCGGCTGAAACAGATGCAACCAGGATATATTAAATGGCACAGATCCGTTTAACTAAGCAGATGTGAAAGTAGCCTAATCTGTCAGTAGATCGGGGGAGTAAACTCATAAGTAAAGAAAGGAGGAACATGCATGGTCCATGCAGATTTTGCCCTAAGTTGTGAAGCCCCAGTTCTCGGTTTGAATACATTGCTAATCATTGGACAATGTGCTACCCAACACCATGATGTCTAACTGCACCAATGTGTTATCATTGCTGTTCAGGGTATGCTACAGCATACTGAAATTTACAGAAATATCCCTTTCCCTCAGCCTCGAAATTCCACCTGTTCATTACATGGCAGCACTATTTCCTTCCATCTTTTGAAAATCACTTTTAAGTTGTGCTGAAAGATCTCGTTAATACTACATTATGCTCCAAGGACTGTATGCGCTAAAATCTAATTCCGTTTTGTTCAAGATATTATCTTCTTCAATGGGCTTAAACAATTGCATTTAAGTGACCCACATTACATACGAATTAATTCTATAATTTAAAAGGCCACTTTCCCCCTTCTTTGCAGCTGATAAGAGTCTCACATAAAAAGAAAAGCTCTGGAATCGCTTATAGCACTTTACCCTTGGGTCTTTTTCATGAAATAAGCAACCATCAGTAGACTTGTACATCGCACTGTTTTAAACTGCTATTTTATTTCTTGCTTTGATCACTTTTTGTTAGAAAAATGAAATTGCCTTACAAAGTTTGGCAGAAGTTTAGCCTTGCAACCAAGAACTTTTGACAGGGACTTGGTGCTGTGATAAATGCAATTTATTGAATAATGGTTCTATCTATGTTTCTATAAAATATATACAATGTTAGTCCCTTACCCAACTATATCCGCAAACTTTTATGTTTTTAGCCAAGAAATTAAAGGGTGTATCCCATGATTAATGTAAAAAAATCTATAGTACATATACATACATACCGGTACATACATATAGTACTTGTCGATCTCTTTCTAACAATGCCAGAACTAGCCCTGGTCCTCACACGCTTCAGTGATCTCCCCATTAATTGCTCTACTAGATTTATTTCACACTAGCATCTCAGAGGGTGTGTCTTTCTGCAGCAGCTCTCTTCCTATCACAGCTCAAAAGGCATGTCCTTTCTTAGGATGTGTGTCCTTTCTGCTACAGCTCTGTCCCTGTAACTGTCACAGCTTCTAACAGTAGATAAGGCTGGTGGCAGTTGAGGGATGGGATTGAGCATGCACGACCACCTCAGCAAGGTGGACAGAGAAATAAGGAAAAGTACAAACAGCAGGTGGCACTATATACATACATTTTATTGAATATTTTTTGTGAGACAACTCATTTAACTTGTTTGTGTCCTTTACTTCCAGCATCTGATCCCTGTTGGTCTTTGATAATTATATAGTAACCACCATATTGAGCTTACAGTCAATGTCCTGTCTCTGGTTGTTGAATATTGAAACCTTGTGGCGTTTATAGTGTACTTCTAGAAGGCAGATGGTATGATCAGTGCTAAGACTTGATGCTTAAGTAATTTACTCAGTATTCAGTGCCCGGAGGTTAACTGGTACATAAATTGTGCCAGCCTTGGTAGTTTACTTCTACAGAAAGTCCACCATCCTTGAGATAGATTGATGTTAATACTGATATCACTTCCTATGAGCCACTCAGTTCATTAGAACAGGAAATACTGTATGACCAACTTTGTGGTGTCATAATAGGGGGTGTACTGGAAAAATAACATCTATTTGGTTTTCCTATGAGTCAACTGGCAACTCGGTCCATTGCTGGACTCACATTCCCGGACAGCAGCAAGTTTTCAGAGTTTTTTTTAAAGGCGGTAAAAATTTAGATAGGCACACTTCTAGCTCAAAAATTACAAAAGACTTGTAGTGTAAGCTGCCCTAACTGTAAAATCTGTTCTTTTTCGTTAGAGGGTTAAGCTGTACTTCACCCCTCAAAGCCCCTATTAACATGCTTAAGCTGGCCATACACATTCAGTAGATTGTTTGGCCAATTGTTTGGCTGTCTTTATGAACCTGCCATAGACATACATGGTCACTTCAGCTAAGCATGTGTATGTTGTCAATGGGGAGAGAGTCGCTGACAGAAACTTCTGGTGGTGGGTTTTCTCGTGGGAGTGCAAAAGGATTGGTTGAAAAAAATAAATTTGCCCAATCCTTCTCTTCCCTGACATCATCTGTGGTTTCGGCCATGTGTATGGGACTATTCTGCTCGCCCAAATTTGTATGTTATGTCCATGAGGGGAAGAAGTGTGATAAAAGTGAGGGGAAGGTCCATGTATAACATTGTCAATAGGTTCTGTTAAATAGAAGCATATGGAAAATACATCTCTTTTAATAAGCTATTTTTCCATTATATCATCTGTACTTTAGTTACATCTGTGCCATATACTGTCAAAGATGCAAAAGGTTCACTTGATTCTGCTTTACTGTCTTTGCTATGGGGTCAATGAATGGAAGAACCAACTCAATTGGTTTCCACCCCTCTTTCCATAAGTGGTATGATCCTACTCAGGGTTCCTTCTATAAGCAAAACATTACCAGCATGGAATGAGGGAACTAGACACAATCATTTTGAGGGTTGAATAGGGAGTCAACAAAAACTGAAATTTCTTCTGTCCAGATGAGGAAAAGGTGTGAAAATGTTGGCACAGTGAATACAGGAGGAATGATTTTTGCTTTCAGCCTATTTAGGTTTGTGCTGTATTTCCATTATTATCTTATATATCATACTAAGTGTACAACCAAATATTTGTATTAGCGACACACATGAGAAATAGGTTTATTACATCATAAATAAGAGAGTTGCTGCTGCCAGGTACAGCGAATAGTCCTCCGCTCTGACATTTGTCTTTGCCACAGATTACATTTCTTTTGGAATGATGACAGATTTATCTTTCATGGTGCAGAGGGATCCGGGTTAGTTTATATTTCAATCTGCTGCATTATGTGTTAACAGGCGACTGAACAGCAAAGTTGTAGCAGCAATCAAGGACTCTGGAGCTCCTACAATCAAAATTATCTCCTGCCAGATCTTCTGCAACAGAGCCATCCTTCAGAGACCTCAGTGAATCAGCACAAAACTCCTCAAAAAAGTCACAAGCCTGTGAACAAATCTCCGAATGATCAGGTGAAATCATTATGTTTTATGTCCTGCTCTTTTGTTCACCCAAACATGAAAGAGACAAAGAGAATGATCACTTGTCTTCCTTTCCGCAGGTCACCTTTCGTACCTGTATTCTCAAGAGAGTAGATACTGTCAGTACAGAATACTTATATTTCAGCACTATCAGGTTTCTGCAGAACACTTCCCCTTAAAATCCAAAAAAAAGTTATGTGGTGAACATAAATTCATGAGTTATCCCTTTTTTTAATTTATTAAAAAAATATTCAGCCATTTCTAAGTTGTATCTGCTGCTAAATGACAAATCACTGGATCCCTAGGCATACACTACTCACAAAAACTTAAGGATTTGTAAGTTAAGGATTTTTAAAGTTAAGGATTAGTCTGCAGATTCTTGAAGCTGGAGGCCTGAGGAACCTCTCTAGAGCTAGGGGTGGATCCAGCCCTCCCGTAGCTACCTCCAAGACGACTGAGCCTGAATAATTAAACCTGCGTGTGCCTACCCAATGCATAGACATACTAAGTATACACTGCAGTGCATAGAATAACATTGCCTTACATTGCTGTACAGTACATTACCAAATAATTGCAGATACCCCTGTACTTGGGTACTGCATTAGAACAATTGTTAGTGTATCTTTAAAGGCAGCATACCCATTCCTTCTTCCCTACAATATTCCCAATCAGAGGATGCTAAGAGCATCCCCAAACACATTAGACGATTGATCTGTACCACTGAAATCGCGTGTCTGGCCAGTGCGTATCAAATGTGTACTGACATCTTTAGGCTGGGACTAAACACTGATCTTGTGCTTGACGGGTGCCACCAAGTATCACAGTATAGCAGTGCACCCAGAGAAATTGCAAGGTAGGATTTTTTCTAATTCTGGGTACAGCTCTATTCTTTTGTATGGCCGCACTGCTACTTTCCTTGGTCACGTAACACCTCTCATTCAAGACTGTGGTTTAGCCCCAGCCTTAGGGTAGGTTCACACCTCCGTTTAACTGACCAGGCAAGCTGTTCTGGCAGAGAACAGCCTGTCGGAGTTAACCAGATACTGCCAAGCTGGATAATGCAGTTAACCACCAGACCCTATTGCCTATAATGTGATTCATTGGGGATCTGGTCACTTTCTGGCATAAGTGCAGGTTTTCAAACAGATAAAAACAGTTGCATTATGGGCCCCTTTCAGACGAGCGAGTTCCATACTCCGGACTTGCAGCATAAGTATGTAGCAGCTCCCGTCCTGACCTCCCAGCACCGATGGGTTGCATAGCATTATATTGATTTATGATGCTATGTAACCCTTACAGTTCTGGAATGTATTGGATAACACTGACATAATGCTGCAAGTGTTATACAATACATTCCAGAACTGTATGCAGCTGGGCTGGATCCGGTGAACTCCGGCAGGCTGTTCTCTGCCTGAAAAGCCTGCCAAATCAGTTAAAGGTGTAAACCTATCCTAATTCAATGATAAGACAGTTTTGTCACCACAAGGTGTGGCTGGCTGCACGTCTCCAAACAATTCACGTAGCAGCCAACAATCGGATGATTTCACACTAAGCCTGTGCAGTCA
>ONZH01014071.1:0-31034 GCA_900303285.1 Rhinella marina | reverse complement strand
CCTCTTGGGCCTCCACATAATTTTTAAGAGGTCTCACCGCCTCTTTGGCCTCTTGGGCCTCCACAAAATCTTTTAAGAGGTCTCACCTCTTGTCTTGGCCTCCACATAATTTTTTTAAGAGGTCTCACCTCTTTGGGCCTCCACAAAATGTTTAAGAGGTCTCACCTCTTGGGCCTCCACATAATTTTTAACAGTCTCACCACACGGTCTCACCTCTTGGGCCTCCACATAATTTTTTAAACAGGTCTCACCTCTTGGGCCTGCACAAAATCTTTAAGAGGTCTCACCTCTTGGGCCTCCACAAAATCTTTAAGAGGTCTCACCTCTTGGGCCTCCACATAATTTTTAACCCTTGGGTAGGAGGTCTCACCTCTTGGGCCTCCACATAATTTTTAACAGGTCTCTCACCTCTTGGGCCTGCACAAAATCTTTAAGAGGTCTCACCTCTTAAGAGGGCCCTCCACAAAATCTTTTAAGAGGTCTCACCTCTTGGGCCTCCACATAATTTTTAAGAGGTCTCACCTCTTGGGCCTCCACCTTTAAGAACCTCTTGGGTTTAAGAGGTCTCACCTCTTGGGCCTCCACAAAACTCTTTAAGAGGCCTCCACCTCTTGGGCCTCCACAAAATCTTTAAGAGGTCTCACCTCTTGGGCCTCCACATAATTCTTTAAGAGGTCTCACCTCTTGGGCCTCCACAAAATCTTTAAGAGGTCTCACCTCTTGGGCCTCCACAAAATCTTTAAGAGGTCTCACCTCTTGGGCCTCCACAAAATCTTTAAGAGGTCTCACCTCTTGGGCCTCCACAAAATCTTTAAGAGGTCTCACCTCTTGGGCCTCCACAAAACCTCTTTAAATCTTTAAGAGGTCTCACCTCTTGGGCCTCCACATAATTCTTTAAAGAGGTCTCACCTCTTGGGTCGAGGTCTCACCTCTTGGGCCTCCACAAAATCTTTAAGAGGTCTCACCTCTTGGGCCTCCACATAATTTTTTAACCCGTCTCACCTCTTGGGCCTCCACATAATTTTTAACAGGTCTCACCTCTTGGGCCTCCACAAAATCTTTAAGAGGTCTCACCTCTTGGGCCTCCACATAATTTTTAACAGGTCACACCTCTTGGGCCTCCACATAATTTTTAAGAGGTCTCACCTCTTGGGCCTCCACAAAATCTTTAAGAGGTCTCACCTCTTGGGCCTCCACAAAATCTTTAAGAGGTCTCACCTCTTGGGCCTCCACAAAATCTTTAAGAGGTCTCACCTCTTGGGCCTCCACAAAATCTTTAAGAGGTCTCACCTCTTGGGCCTCCACATAATTTTAAGAGGTGTCACCTCTTGGGCCTCCACAAAATCTTTAAGAGGTCTCACCTCTTGGGCCTCCACATAATTTTTAAGAGGTGTCACCTCTTGGGCCTCCACAAAATCTTTAAGAGGTCTCACCTCTTGGGCCTCCACATAATTTTTAACCCGTCTCACCTCTTGGGCCCTCCACATTAATTTTTAACAGGTCTCACCTCTTGGGCCTCCACAAAATCTTTAAGAGGTCTCACCTCTTGGGCCTCCGCAAAATCTTTAAGAGGTCTCACTCTTGGGCCTCCACATAATTTTTAACAGGTCTCACCTCTTGGCCTCCACATAATTTTTAAGAGGTCTCAGCTCTTGGGCCTCCACATAATTTTTAAGAGGTCTCACCTCTTTAGCCTCCACACAATTTTTAAGACGTCTCACCTCTTGGGCCTCCACAAAATTTTCCATGAGCCTCTGGCCAGCCCACGGCCTCTTCCTGCCTTTTGCGGTCCTACGCATCCCTCAAACATCCCCACTGCTTTACCTGCTAGACATGACACTGGGCCAGGTCGGGTCACTGACATCTCTAGCGCCAACAATTTGGGCATTTTAAGGCTTCTGCATGTGTTTGAGTTGTTTTTACATTTTAAAGAAGACATGTCTGACCACATTTCACACACACACACAATGACAATTAGGGGTGGGGTCTATTTGCTTTCCCCCTTGCCTATGCCATCTGTGGTTGTCATAGGCAACGTGATTTTAAGGGGTGCAGAATTTCATCTTCTTTTTTATCTAGTTTGGCTTGGGGTCCATGGCAATGTAGAGGAAAGAAGGTTTCCTTGTATGGTCTCACTTTACAGAGAGGTTACATTGTCTTTGGAGTGTATTGTTGAGAGGCTGTGATAGTGGCGTAATAGTGCGACTTGGGCGCGTTATATGCACCCAGACATGCTTCCCCTGCTGTCCCAGTTGCATTCCAGCAGTGTTGGCATCCTTTTCTGAGGTTTCAGGGTGGACTTGGTGACCTCCAAGTGGTCGAATTGAGATTTCCAAGTGGCGTGCATTTTTTCCCCATAGACTTTAATGGGATTCGATATTCGGTCGAATAGTCGAATTTCGCGGTCTATTCGAATCGAATTTCGAACTTTCGAATATTTCACTACTCGCTCATCTCTATTAGCTATGAGTTCAGCAACAAGGTAGCTAGCTTTGAGGGCTCTCTCATTTACCTTTGTGTTTTTTCTCAAAAAAGTTGCCCCTTTCTTATTGTTTGTACGTAAGAGTACAAAATACTCCATCGGCTTGTTTTGAACGGAAGGGTGTTTCGTTTGGAGATGGCGTTTAAGCTTGCTTGGCACCATGGCGCTATTGGATAGCTTCTCACCACACACCAAGCACAGTGGTGTTGGTGCTGTCGCATCCCCAGTGAAAGTAAATCCAAATGAAAGATAGCTTTCACTGTATTGCCTTGAGCTCACCGTCTTGTCTTATTTCTTTTGTCGACCTCTCATACTAGGGCCTTCATCTAGGTCAGAAATGTGTCCAGGATCCTGTTCGGCATTTGCCTTTTCCATTCTCAAATACTTCTCCATCACTGCTGAGATAGTGTGCACAGCCACACACTAAAATAGAAGAATATTACATTATCTGCCACACTTAAAGGACCTCTGCCAGGCATATACTGCAATATAAAGGGGTACAATGAGAAGTACTATGGCCATGAGGCCAGAGTACAAGTACCAGCTCATATACTCAGCATATGAGCTGGTACTTGTAGTACTCCAGCCTCATGACCATAGTATTTCTCATTGTTATATGCAGTATACTGCTGGAGTACTAAAAGTACCAGCTCATATGCTGAGTATTCTGCCAACAGTTCATATTCTCAAGCAAAAGCTCCTATAATGAGCAACAGCTCATTAACTGTTAATAAGCTGTTGCTGACTTAATGATTATACACAGCATTATTGGCGGGCATTACCTTGGCGGCGGGCACATGCGAGAGTCTCTCCGCTCTCAGGATGACGCGCCGGCCTCGGTGACGTCATTAAGTCGCGCGAGCGTTCAAAACTGTTATTGTACACGGCTACTACACTGTAGGAAGCGTGACTGCGCATCGCTGCGCATTGCCGGGGAACAAAACACAGGGGGCACCATAGTTTGGGGAACTTTCCCCGCGGCACACCCGACCATGTGTTGGTCTTTCCCCGCGGCACACTGGTTGAAAATCACTGGTTTAGGGGACCACATACATCATTGTGAACTAGGTCAAGTGGTCTTGAAGCTCTCTTCTGACTCACTTTGAGAAGTGTTGCTCTTGTAGCTTTGGATTTGATGCAACATTCACACTTAAGGCCACTTTCACATTAGCGGCAGCACGGATCCGGTGGGTGAAGGGTGCCACTGGATCCGTGCTGCTGCAGGTACACGTGAGGAGCCGGAGCAGCGCTCCGGCCCCACACATGTCACATACACATACACACTCACATACACACACATACACATAGACATACACACAGACATACACAGACATACTTACATGCTCCTAGCAGCTCTGCACAGCACAGGAGGAGGAGGACGGCACGCACATAGGAAGATTTCCTACATCGCCCACTGCTGGAGGGAGAATCTTCCTATGTGCGCACAGTCCTCCTCCTCCTGTGATGTGCAGAGCTGCTGGGAGCATGTAAGTATGTCTGTTTAAGTGTATGTCTGTGTGTATGTCTGTGTGTATGTGGATGTCATGTGTGGTGTGCTGTGGACGGATCAGTCATGAACTCCATTGAAAGTCAATGGAAGATGGATCCGTTTACTGAGTGTGTCACACCAAACTGATCCGTCCCCATTGACTTCCATTGGGGGTCATTCCGGATCCGTCTTGGTGCGGATAAACAGTACAGAGAGCAAACCGCAGCATGTTGCGGTTTGCTCTCCGGTCTGAAGACTAAACGGAATGCTTTCAGGAGCATTCCGATGTCTTCAGTTCAGTTTTGTCCCCAATGACAATGAATGGGGACAAAACAGAAGCGTTTTATTCTGGTATTGATTATATCACAGACCTTAAGCACATGTAGGAATCTCAATTATTATTTACATTTAGCTTTTAAGCTCATAGTGCCCAAACTTGACATGTGCTTATATTTTCTCTTCCCCTAAAAATATTCTTTATTTCAACTCACTAAAAAGAACCTCTAGACCACTTAAAACAATCAGTTTCCTCATCCCTAATCATATTCACATATACCAGGGTTCTACTTGTTGCTAAGGACCCTGCTTAATATTATAACACTGCACTGTTAACACCACAGTGCTCTTGTTCACTGCTATTATTGATACTACACTCTAGTATCAAACATCAGCGTCTGCTCTGTTTCACTTATATTTACTGCTTATCTATTGCTTATATTTTGATTATTAAGCAGGATGAGTACCGCTGCCTAAAAAGCCCTCACCTACTGCTCCCCGACATGTTTCGCCTTCTACAAAGGCGTCTTCAGGGGTTTGGGCAGTATCAAGATTCTGAGGGGGTAGGGAGGGGACTTTAAAGCTTTCCCCTGTGATGTCAGGCTGAAAACAGCCCAATGTACTCTGACGATGCTACTACTCTCTAAAAATCGCCAATAGCCAGCTTAGTTGTTGAAGCTACGCTCCTCTCTTACCAGCCCCAAGATGACGCACGCACCTTCGTCATCCAGCGATCCTGCCCGCGCATGATTTTGGACTTAGCTGCCTCCCTGCCTCTCCATGTCACTGGACTTAATTTCAGATCGCTCCAAGCTCAGAGCGCATGACAAGATACTTTGTCTCTCTTCTGAGCATTTCTCTTGATTGCGCATGTCTGATGCTATTACAATGTGTCACTCATCAACTCCATGTATCTTCAATGTCCTTTTCTAGCCTAATCTATAATTTTACTTGATCACTAATGGCCTCAATTGTCAATCTTCTTATTATAATTAGATTCAATATCATATCAGCATCATAATTAAAAAGCCTAATTATTTACAACCATGATTTTATATGAAGTACAATAGTGGATTACTTTTGATAACATTAATTATTTATGTATATTTGCATATTTGCATTAATACATCTCATAATTTCCATCATGGGGGATGTATCGATCTTCTATATTAACACCCACTTTATATATATCTATCTCAAATCATTCCCATTATCTTTAATTCCAACTTTTTTCATATTAGTTATCTTCAATATTATATATATATATATATATATATATATATATATATATATATATATATCAAAAAGTAACCCCATCATCTAGCTATAGTGTCTCCCTCTTCCATTTTTTCATATGCCTCCCTAAACATTAAATCATGGATAATCATAAATTATAAATTACTAGCAGAAAGACGCAGCTTCGCCTGGGTATATTTCATCTATTTCATTTAATGTTTCTGTGTGTCGTTGCAGAGAGAAAGTCAATGCAGCTGACAGAAGTTGATTTTTACCTTCATTTTTTCAATACCCATTGGCTGCGGAGCGGGGGGGGGCATGACCTGACCGGGTCGGGGGCGTGGTTACTGGGACCTTGGGGGGGGGGGTGCTTTTAGGTCCTTCTTTTCAGGGTGGCCTGAATTATAGGTCAATGCCATGGTAATTTGAGGAAAAACAGTGGGTAGCAGTGGAAGAAAACATTGCTTTGCACGGGTATATTTAATCTATTTCATTTAATGTTTGTGTGTGTGTCATTGCAGAGAGAAAGTCTCCTTCCCACCCATTCCTGTAGCTGACAGAAGTTGATTTTTACCTTCATTTTTTCAATCCCCATTGGCTGCGGAGTGGGAGAGGGCGTGGCCTGACCGGGGGCGTGGTTTAGCGGGACCTTGGGGGGGGGTTGCTTTTAAGTCTTTTTAGTGGAAAAAACATCTTTTATTACTACTGAACGGTAGTAGTCTAATATTAGTCTATTTCATCTAATGTTGATTAGATGACGATCTTAGAGAGGTAGTCCCACAAAATCCGGTGATTACCTACAGAAGCCTCATTTTGTAAAGTTTCTGAAGCAGAAACAATTTGCTGTTTAAACTGGATCTTTCATGCAGTCTTTTCAGCACATCCAACATGCCTTTCGCCATGCCCTCATGGCGTATGTGAATAAGCTGATCTTCCTCCACTAGTAAGCTTATGGTGGCCCGTGCCTGTCTGTTTTTCTTATCCCAGTCCTGATCATTGTCCTGTGGCCTCTCTGTAGTGGTAACCTCCCACAAGTCATCTTTGGATTATAGCATTTCCACTTTAAACTTCCATAGCTGATAATTATCAATGTTCAACTTGGCCACTGAGAGTTTAACCTCTGAGTTTCAGGCCATTCTCCCTCCTTTATATATGAACAGTATTACTTGTCTACAGGAGATGTCTCTGGAAAGCTTCCTTATGTCGATCTCCACATCAGCCACACTGTCTCCCGTTCGGGGCTTTGTTCTGCCTGGGCCTCGCCTGGTCACTGAGCTTTATCTGGTCACTGGGCCCATAACCTGTTGCAGAGTATGGTTGCTGGGTGCAGCAGAGTCAGTTTAGATCAAACATTGTGGAGTAACAGGAACTTGGTTTATTGGAACATGCATGCAATAACTGAAGGTCACCTTCAGGACAGTTTCTAGGGAATTTTACCAACAGGGTGAACATTAAAAAAGTGCCCCCCCCCCCAATCAAATAACACTGACTTAAACAATGTTGCATAGCATGCACAGCCCCCGCCACCCTGCACACTATGCTACAGGGCCCCCACCCACCCTGCACACTATGCTACAGGGGTATAACTACCAGCAGGGCCGATTCTAGCTTTTCTGCTGCCTGAGGCGAAAAATAAAATGATGTTTTCTCTTTTCTGTTCACCTGCTCACCACAGCATTTGCAGTGGTGATCAGGTAAACAGAGCAGAGAAGGCAGCGCTCGTATAGGTACATAGAGCTCCACATATGTATCTCTTACATCCAGTGACATCTCCTCTCTGATGTAGATGTTCTCTTTCCTCATCTTCTCCTGTCAGACCAGACCGCCATGATAATTTCTTTCAGCCATCTCTTCTCTCTGCAGAGTTTGACAAGTTTCCTACTTTTCCATCATCCTCCTCACTTTCTGAACATTCCATTTTGCCACCTCTAATACTGTGCCCGCTGTGCCCCCCAAAACTATACTGTAGAAACAGTCCCCATAAAAATACTGGTACCACACAGATAGTGTGCCAGTACAAAAAATACCCCCTTACCTTTCAGATCAGACCCATATCAGACCTCAGATGAGACCCTCATCTCAGACCAGACCTTCATTAGACGTCTGTCAGACCCCATATCAGACCTCAGATCAGACCCCCATTAGACCTTCATGTCAGAACCCCCACCATCTCAGACCAACCCCCCCCATGTATAAAACCTCAGACCAGACCCCATCAGACCTCTGAACCCCATATCAGACCTCAGACCAGACCTCCAGACCCCAATATCAAACCCCCATTAGACCTCCAGGCCCCCATTAGACTTACTGACCCCCATATCAGACCTCCAGACCCCCCACTGGACCTCAGACCCCCATATCAGACCCTTAGACCCCCAATCAGACCTTCAGACCCACAATCAGACCTTCAGACCCACAATCAGACCTTTAGACCCCCCATATCAGGCTTTAGACCCTCAATCAGACCTCAGACCTATATCAGATATCAGACCTCCCATATCAGACCTCAGACCCCCCATATCAGAACTCCAGATGTCCCATATCAGGCCGCAGACCCACAATCAGACCTCCAGTTCCCCCTTATCAGACGTCATACCCCCCCTTATCAGATCTCAGACCCCCTTATCAGCCTTTCAGACCCCCTTTATCAGACCTCAGACCCCCCCTTATCAGCCCTTCAGACCCCCCTTATCAGACCTCAGATCAGCCCTTCAGACCCCCCTTATCAGACCCCTTATTAGCCTTTCAGACTCCATTATCAGACCTCAGATCAGCCCTTCAGACCCCCCATCAGCCCTTAAGACTCCCTTTATCAGACCTCAGACTCCCTTTATAAGACCTCAGACCCCCTTTATCAGTCCTTCAGACACCCTTATCAGCCTTTCATACCCCCAATCAGCCCTTCAGACCCCCTTATCAGCCATTCAGACCCCCTTATCAGACCTCAGATCAGACTTAAAAAAAATAAATTAACTTACCTCTCCTGCTCAGCCGCTCCTCTTCCGGTGTTCTCCCGTTCTCCTCTCTTTTCAGGGCCCGCGCTGCAGTCTCCTGACCTCCTACAGCGTTAGGTCAGAGTGCGCTCTGTACGTTCTGACGCTGCAGGCAGCCAGTACATAGCAGCGCAGGACCTGTGAGGCCGGAGGAGGGGTAAGTACAGCGCTTGGTCCCCCCGCCTCCTGCATATGTGCGCGTCTCAAGGAAAAAGAGAAATCAGCAAGTTCACCTTAATGTACAGGAAATATACAGCATATCATAGATAATGCATAGAGAGAGACTACAGGTAATCATTAGTAACAGCGACATCTAGTGTCACAACAACAAACTTCAGTCTTTCTAGCAGAAGTCACTATAGCAATAGACTAAACTGTAAGCTGTTGTATCTCCAACAAAGACTTCTCTGGGGATTCTGAGTTTGGGCTCCTCAGACTCAGAAGTCACCTCCACATCATCCTGCTGTGACTAAGAGGAGGAGTGAGCCAATCCACAATCTCAATGTTGCGCTTTTTCGAAGTCAGGGAGAACTGTCCCCTAATACTATTACCATTATTTCTGTCTGGATAGATGATGTAACTACTACCTACATTCTGGCTCTGGGAGGACAAGGCCTGGCCCTGAGTCCTTCGCTTGAAAATCTTCCGTATTCAGTTTTCTAGAAATTAAAGGGAGTCTGTCACCTACCTGACCGGTTTTAAACCGATCCCATAGCTCAGTGGGACACAAAGACATGACACAGATGTTACCTGTGCTTACTTTTTCAGATCCATCAAATTGTTTTTATGATATGCTAACGAGCCATAGCAAGTGCCCAGGGGCGGAGAGTTTACTGAAAGTGCCCAAGTTCCCCTGCCTGTATCTTCTGGATTGTATAACACATGTTGTACACCTGTATTGAGATTGAACTATGCAGGGAAGACATTTTGATTTCTGTGTACAGTGTAATTTATGTTCCATATCGCTGGTAGAAATTGGTGTTTTGCTTTGGTACACTACAATGCGTTTAAAACAATGATACACTGAAAAAAAATTGCTCAGAAGCAGATGGTATTATTACCATAAAGTGCTTCTGCTATAATGCAATGTGTTTACCATGGATGGGTGTAATGCAAGGAAAAGAAAATATACACTGGTTGCTAAGCAGTCAGAACTGCAGCACAATTGGACTTAAGTACAGAAAGAGCAACTTTCTCACATAAACTATGTATAACTCTGCTCGGATCCATCTGCATTATAACATGAAGAAGTGTTCAAGAACACAACACTTTTTTTTGGAAAATTAATAAAAATGTACTGTTTTGTGGCTGTAAACTATGTTGCCTTTGTCAGACCAGTTATTCCCAGAATCACAGCAGGTTAGGATGAACTTGCAAGCAAGTAACCCTCCAGTTAGATAATGAGGATTCCTAAAAAAGTTGGTTATTCCAAAACCTGAAACAATACTTTGTACTACCAATCAATAAAAGTGATAAAACATGAGACAGCAAATTTTATCAATGCAGATGCACATTAAAAAACTCTTCTCATAACCATAATAAATATATCCAATATAGAAAGCATTTTTATACAAAGCAAAACATATTTGTAATGAAAAATTTTAAAGCAAAATTCATGAAACATGTAACAATAGAAACAATGTTATGCAATGAGTGTGGAGCCACTGTGTCATTTGAACAGATGTGGCTTGCGGAACTCCCAATGGTGTTATCAAAGTGGCCTCCCTGATTTTCATCCTTTCATCCCAATATATAGGGATCTGGACTTCGTTGCAAGGGAACCACCAGGCCACTACCTCTCGTAGTAGTCTCTATTCTAGTGACTGCTGACCTGTGAGCGGGTCAAAAGACACCAATGCATAATATCAAGGGATAAGGAAAAAGCATAGTCAGAGGCAGTCCGAGGTCAGGGCAGAGTATGTGAAATCTGACAAACAGTCCAAAGTCGGGGGGGGGGGGAGATCAACAATTATGGAGATCAATTATGGTGATCAACAGAGTTCAGGTAAGGCAAAATCAGGAAAACAGGTAGGAATCAGTAAACAGGCAGACAAACATAAAACAGCACAACTTTGCAGGACACTTGCAGGCTATAACCTATTACTCAGCCATCCACCCACAGGGGAAAGTGTCTTAAAGGGACCCTGTCATCTCCGAAACACCCCCTGAACTAGAGTAAGTGTTTTATAGTGTAAGTGATGCTTAATCCGAATATGTAATTTTTATCTTCATACTCACTTCCATTCTGACTCTATGCTCTGACAAACCTGCAGTAAAATGCACTCACTGGACTCCAGTGCTCACTCACATAATGGAGAGGACTCAAAGAAGAGTCCAGTGAGTGCATTTTACTGCAGTTTTGTGGGAGCACAGCGTCGGAATGGAAGTGAGTATGAAGATAAAACTTACATATTCGGATTCAGCATCACTTACACTATACATCTCTTACTCTAGTTCAGGGGGTGTTTCGGAGATGACAGGTTCCCTTTAAGTACAACATGATGGCCAGCCAGTGGCTAGCAAAGATTACACTGTATGCAACCTGGCCCTTTAAGAGACCAGTGGGAGCATGCACATGGCCTATGGTCAGAGCAAGAGAGGCTTGGCCGTCAAGTGTGTGTGGAGGCACAGAGCTACCCCAACGGCTGGGCCCACCAGGAAAGTGGCAACAGCAGGAGGTTGGTCTGTGCCGCCGGGAACCAAAGTGCTGGAGCAGGTGAGCAGAGCAGCGGCAGCCATGGGCCACCTCTGTAACAAGCAAAGACTACAAACTGTATGGAAATGCTCATTACTCATATGCAAAATAGAATGATGTAAAAATCAATATTATGAAGAGGAGTTCATATATATGAAGGAACAAGACACTGGGGAGATTTAAATGTATTTAGTGCATTGAAAAATCCCCTTTTATCCCCTTTGGGGCCTTGAAAATGTGATTATCTGATCGCCTCTCCCATAGACTGCAATTAATTACCACTGCCACAAGCAGGGCTTCATAGGGACATTATTGTGGCAAGCCTCAAATTCTTCAGAGGGCCTGAGGCTGGCCAGCACCCAAACAGTTCGCTTTATATGGGCAAGAAGCACCAGCCTATGCATGTTATCAAAAATTTGATTTGGCTGCTGAATTTCACAAAGAAATTTGATTTGTTATGAAATCGCATTCCATTGTATGCAGCGGGGGCTCCGCGCCCCGTCATTGAACCCCTCAGATGCCTCATTCATCGCTGGTTACATTATCTGATATTAAGGGCCTATTCACATGACCAGTGTTGCGGCCCCCAACGCACGGGCACCATCCTAGCAGCTGCTGCAATGGATCCAGACCCATTCAATGGGTCTGTGATCCATCAGCACAGCAAAAAAACAGAACGTTTCATAAAATTTGGATTGAACTTTTGTTTTTGAATTTGTTTCACTTCGCACAAAACTAGTCGTAACCCTTGGAAAAAGAAGTGTATAATGTGATGGAAAAATGAATCAAGCCAGCAAAAGAAGCAATATGGACAATCACAATACATTAGTAAGTGCCTTGTATTAACTTTCTCTACATGATAAATGCCATTTGCTGAAGTGAGACAACCACTTTAAGGGGTTAAATGTTAATACAGTAGGTTGATAGCCTCTAACAACATAGATTCAGTATACAGCCATGTAGCCGTTACTATCTACCTCTTTATTTTATTTACTATACAATGTCATTCAGTTCAGAAACTAATATGCATGTTTGAATGATCAGGTGCAGAATCCTAGAGGAATATTACAGGTGGATCTTTTCTGCCATATAATTCGTTGGTAATTGGCTGCTTTGTGTATGAAGTATATTTCATTAGTTTGCTTAATTTAACTTCTAAGTGGTGAAGAAAAGCTATACAGCATGAGCAGTAACACACAATACTGAGCAGCAGTTCATGAGTGCATGCAAATCCTTATCTAACAATATCATTTGTTTCCAGATTACCGGCCCCATTGAAAACCCAGTGAATAGGTTCACGGCTGTGCATGTAGACTCCTGCTTGGCTGACAGTAGGTGATTCATAGCTGTACATAGCAGCCTAAAGCTAGACAACATTTTGCCATCTTGAGTTACAGGCTATTCTGATCGTAGCATTAAAGGGGTTTTCCGGGATTTTGAAACTGATGACCTATCCTCAGGATAGGTCATCAGTATTTGATGAGTGGGTTCCGACACCAGGATCCCCCAATGACCAGCTGTTTGAGAAGGCACTGACGCTCATGTGAGCACCGTGGCCTTCTCCGTTCTTACAAAGCACAGTTCCATACATTGTATGGTTTGTATCTTGCTCAGCCCCATTGAAGTGAAGCACAACAAAAAAATGGACGGCGCTGTGCTTGGTAAACTGCGAGAAGGCTACGGCGCTCACAGATTTCTACCATGTAATACAAATTATGAATTTTACATTTTCATAATATTTTTGATGTATTAATAGCTGTTATACAGAAAAATAGATTAGGCTAGTTTCACACCTTCATCTGCCTGTTCTGGTCGAGAACACCAAGAATCGGCTTGACATAAAAAAAAATTCTGCTTGCAGCAGTTTTTGCCTGGCCAATTCTGGCATATTTGCAGGGTAGCAGTGGGATCTCTGTTGAACTCTTTTATAGTCAATGGAGTCTGGCTGGCAGAGGGCAGTATGCAATACTGAATCTGAATAACTCTGGAAGGCTGTTCTATGCCCGAACAGCCTGTCGGAGAGGAAGCCACATGTGTGAAACGAGCCTTAGATATATTAGTTATTCATTAGTTATAATGGCTCATTTTGTCTGGGGAGCAATGATTAGGAGAAACAAAATGGCCATTGTCCTATTAGTACACACAGAACCTGTCCTAATCACACAGGAGGACAAGTTACATAGTTCATAATAGGTAAAGAGCTGCCTCCTCCTCTTCCTCTTCTATTTGTCAGGTATTATGATCCTGAATACAGATGATAAGACCTTCAGCTCAATCTCTGAGTCTATGAAGAGAGGAGGGTGGGGATGTGCTAATGAGCAGCAGCACTTGTATGCAGTTTCCATTACCCCAGCCTGTCGTGCTCATCCTCTCTGTACTTCATGTCTCCTCATGAACTCCATTCCCAGAGATTCAGCTGAAGATTTTATCAGCTGTATTCGGGATCATAATCCCTGACAAGTATATATTTATAAAAAAGTAATATTTATAGTAAAGTAATATTTAAGTATTTTCATTTTCTTAATTCCCAGAGAACCCTTTTAAGGACAATTTTTTCGACTATTCCTCCTTACAAATATGTTTCAATTCATCAGCATTTCTCTGATGCCTTGCATGCACAGCCCACTTCAGGTTATGCCACAGCATCTCGATAGGATTATAGAGGTTGTCCAAGTTAAATACTTACCCAGCAACAATAAATAAAATAAAATAACAAAGTCATGTACTTATCACTTTCCTTCCCTGCTGCTTCCAGTGCTGTGCTTCAGGCTTGCAGCTTTGATGTCACCTTCCTTCCTGGTGTGTTCCATACACACTAGTTCAGCATTCAGCCAATCACTGGCCTCAGAATTATATGCAACATGAGTTCTGAAGCCAGTGATTGGCTGCAGTAGTGACGTGATGTGCATGTCTGTTTTACGTTTTATGATTTGAGTCACTGTCTTGTATCGTCTGACCCCTTAAATTCTTCTGTAAAATATTATGATACTCCTTACAGTTCATTATTCCCTCAATGACTCCAAGGTTTCCAGAACCAGAGCCAGCTGCTGTAAGCCATGATGCTCCCTTCATAATGCTTTATAGTTGGGATAAGGTTTAGGTGTTGGCATGCAGTGTTCTTTTTCACTTTGTTTAAACGCTCCATATGTGATAGATAATAAGGTGATATGAAATAGATAGATAGATAGATAGATAGATAGATAGATAGATAGATAGATACTGTAGATGGATAGATTTACTGATTGTAGAAAATTCCTTAGATAGTACACTTTTTTCTGTCTTTACTGATCTCTGGTTTATCAATTAACTGACTTATACTATGCAGGAGAGTCTTTGGTACCTCCTCGTGGGGCCCCTACAAGTCGATAGCAGGCATTGGCTGGCCAGATCAGATGACCTGGGAATATAAGAATCTGGTCCTGAGCTGCTCACGTCAGACGCTGTCTGCATGAGATTAGGGATAGAGCTGCTGTCTGTCAGGGAGAGTGTTAGGGCCTGAATTTAGATGTTGGTTAGGCAGGAATCATGCTCAAAGAACCCAACAGCCTTTCTAAGGGCTACAAGCACCTTTTTTTTTGGTCTCCTCCTGGCTGGTGAATGGGACTTGTAGTGAAGCTACCACCATCTTGGCTGCACACTGTGCACAGCGACTGGTGGCGGAAGGGACAGCACATGGTCCACACAGACCCAAAAGAAATTGCTCAAAGTCCTCTCAGTACTCATTTTTGCTGCTGCTACTGTACCTTGGCTGCTGGGATCTGTAGTGCAGTCTAGGGAATATGTTTTTTCTCTCATTTCTATACACTACAGTCCAGTTAACAATTATGTAGTGTGCTGGACAGTAGCCTCAGTGTAGGGAATACGTTTTTTCTCTCAGTTATATATACTACAGTGCAGTGAACAAGTCTGTAGTGTGCTGTACAGTAGCGTCAGTCTAGGGAATACGTTTTTTCTCTCAGTTATATATACTACAGTCCAGTGAACAATTGTGTAGTGTGCTGTACAGTAGCGTCAGTCTAGGGAATATGTTTTTTCTCTCAGTTATATATACTACAGTGCAGTGAACAATTATGTTGTGTGCTGTACAGTAGCGTCAGTCTATAAAATACGTATTTTCTCTCAGTTATATGTACTACAGTCCAGTGAAAAATGGAGTGGTTTGCGGTACAATAGCCACCATTTAAAGACTACGTTTTTTTCTCAGTTATATGTACTACAGTCCAGTGAACAATTCTGTAGTGTGCTGTACAGCAGCGTCAGTCTATAAAATACGTATTTTCTCTCAGTTATATGTACTATAGTCCAGTGAAAAATGGAGTGGTTTGCAGTAGAATAGCCGCCATTTAAAGACTACGTATTTTCTCAGTTATATGTACTACAGTTCAGTGAAAAATGGAGTGGTTTGCGTTAAAATAGACGTCATTTAAAGACTACGTATTTTCTCAGTTATGTGTACTACAGTCCAGTGAAAAATGGAGTGGTTTGCGGTACAATAGCCGCCATTTAAAGACTAAGTATTTTCTCAGTTATATGTACTACAGTCCAGTGAACAATTCTGTAGTGTGCTGTACAGTAGCGTCAGTCTATAAAATATGTATTTTTTCTCAGTTATATGTACTACAGTCAAGTGAAAAATTGAGTGGTTTGCGGTAAAATAGCTGCCATTTAAAGACTACGTATTTTATCATTTATATATACTAAAGTCCAGTGAACAATTATGTAGTGTGCTGTACAGCAGCGTCAGTCTATAAAATAGTATTTTCTCTCAGTTATATGTACTACAGTCCAGTGAAAAATAGAGTGGTTTGCGGTACAATAGCCGCCATTTAAAGACTACGTATTTTCTCAGTTATATGTACTACAGTCCAGTGAAAAATGGAGTGGTTTGCGGTAAAATAGCCGTCATTTAAAGACTATGTTTTTTTTTCTAAGTTATATGTACTACAGTCCAGTGAAAAATGGAGTGGTTTGCGGTACAATAGCCGCCATTTAAAGACTATGTATTTTCTCAGTTATATGTACTACAGTCCAGTGAAAAATGGAGTGGTTTGCGGTACAATAGCCGCCATTTAAAGACTAAGTATTTTCTCAGTTATATGTACTACAGTCCAGTGAAAAATGGAGTGGTTTGCGGTAAAATAGCCGCCATTTAAAGACTGCGGTTTTTTCTCTCAGTTATATATACTACAGTCCAGTGAAAAATGGAGTGGTTTGCGTTAAATTAGCCGCAGTCTAAAAATTCCTTTTTTTCTCTCAGTTATATATACTACAGTACAGTGCAGTGAACAATTCTGTTGTGTGCGGTATAGTAGCAGCACTCTAGTGTTGACACCAACAAGTGACCAAGTTAGTTGAGGTAGCAGGTGAAGCACATAAAATTTTACACTGACACAACATGGCGGTGAACCCAGAGTGACCAAGTTAAACTCAGGTAGCAGGTGAAGCACATGAAATTTTACACTGACACAGCATGGCGGTGAACCCAGAGTGACCAAGTTACACTCAGGTAGCAGGTGAAGCACATAAAATTTTATACTGACACAGCATGGCCGTGATACCACCAATGCCTTGGTCAGACTGAGATCTGGCTGTAGGTGTGCCTCCCAAAAATTTGTTTTGGAGTGTCTGAAGTTGACCCTCCTAAAAAATAGTTTTGGAATGTCTGTAGTAGACCCTCCTGTAAAATTGATTTGGAGTGTCTGTAGCTGACCCTCCTGTAAAATTGTTTTTGAGTGTCTGTAGTTGACGCTCCTAAAAAATTTATTAGAGAGAGGGCCTGTAGGTGGCCCTCTGTAAACATTGTTTGTAAAGAGCGCCAGTTGGCCCTCATAAACACTGCCTGTTGGCTCAGCGTTTGTGTGCGAAGAGGAGGAGGAGACGAGAGGATACATAAAGAATCTTCATGTTGAGCTGCTTTCCCCCGGTGGAGATTTGCTTTCTGGTGAAATCCAGGCTTTATGTGCCTGGAGTGTCTGTAGCTGTAGTTGGCCCTCATAAACACTGCCTGTTGGCTCAGCGTTTGTGTGCGAAGAGGAGGAGGAGACGAGAGGATACATAAAGAATCTTCATGTTGAGCTGCTTTCCCCCGGTGGAGATTTGCTTTCTGGTGAAATCCAGGCTTTATTCATTTCAATAATCGTCAGCCTGTCAGCGCTGTCAGTTGACAGGCGCGTACGCTTATCAGTGATGATGCCACCAGCTGCACTGAAGACGCGCTCTGACAACAAGCTAGCGGCAGGGCAGGCCAGCACCTCCAAGGCGTACAACGCCAGTTCGGGCAACGTGTCCAGCTTTGCAACCCAGTAGTTGTATGGAGCAGAGTGATCACGCAGGATGTTGGTATGGTCACCTAGGTACTCCCTCACCATCTGTCTGAACAGCTCCCACCTACTGGGGGATGGGTGACATAGTCTTGCTGGGGTGCCATAAAACTTGCAAAGGCCTTGGAGAGTATTCCCCTGCCAGTGCTTGACAAGCTGCCTGCTCCCCTCCACTTCCCCGCTAGTTGGTCCACAGAACTATGTCCTCTGCCGCTAGCGGTGTCAGATGGGAAGGAGAGTTTCAGCTTGTGCACCATGGCCTGTTGATATTGATTCACTGTCATACTCCTTTTCTCTACAGGAATGAGAGTGGAAAAGTTCTGCTTGTACCTGGGGTCCAGGAGGGTGAACACGCAGTAATCGGTGTTGTCAAAAATGCTTCTAACGCGAGGGTCACGGGAAAGGCAGCCTAAGATGCAGTCAGCCATGAGCGCCAGAGTCCCAACACGCAATAATCTCCTCAATAGGCTGACTCTCCATTTCCTCCTCCTCCTTCAACTCCTCCTCTTTAGCCCATACACTCTCAACAGATAAAAAGGAATGAGCATAGGTACCCTCTTCAGTCTCGCTAACAGTCTCCTTTTCTTCCTCCTCTTCCTCCTCATCCTCCTCCTCCTCCTCGAATACACGCTGAGAAACAGACCTGAGGGTGGTCTGGCTATCAAGCAACGTATCTTCTTCCCCCATCTCCTGTGACAAGCGCAAAGCCTCTGACTTCATGCTGAGCAGTGAGTTTTTCAGCAGACAAATCAGCGGGATGGTGACGCTGATAATGGCGGCATCGCCGCTGACCATCTGTGTTGACTCCTCAAAGTTGCTTAACACCTGACAGATATCAGACATCCACGTCCACTCCTCATTGTAGACTTGAGGAAGCTGAATAACCAGACTACCAGTTCTCGTGGAAGTTGTCATCTGGCAGTCTACAAACCAGCATGGTTTTACTAAGGACAGAAGCTGTCAGACTAACCTGATTGGTTTTTATGAAGAAGTGAGTAGAAGTCTGGATAGAGGGGCGGCTGTGGATATTGTGTATTTGGACTTTGCAAAAGCGTTTGACACGGTCCCTCATAGACGTCTGACGGGTAAATTAAGGTCAGTTGGATTAGAAAATCTACTCTGTAACTGGATTGAGAACTGGCTGAAGGAGCGTACTCAGCGAGTGGTGGTGAATGATTCCTACTCTGAATGGTCCCCAGTTATAAGTGGTGTACCCCAAGGTTCAGTGCTGGGTCCACTTTTATTTAATTTATTTATTAATGATATAGAGGGAGGAATTAACAGCACTGTTTCAATTTTTGCAGATGACACTAAGCTTTGTAGTAGAGTCCAGTCTATGGAAGATGTGCAGAAGTTACAAGCTGACTTGGACACACTGAGTGTTTGGGCATCCTCTTGGCAGATGAGGTTCAATGTGGATAAATGTAAAGTTATGCATCTGGGTACTAACAACTTGCATGCCTCCTATGTCCTAGGGGGAGTAACACTGGGAGAGTCACTTACAGAGAAGGATCTGGGTGTCCTTGTAGACCATAGACTGCAGAATAGCATGCAATGTCAATCGGTTGCTTCTAAGGCCAGCAGGATATTGTCATGTATTAAAAGAGGCATGGACTCGCGGGACAGGGATGTCATATTACCACTGTATAAAGCATTAGTACGGCCTCATCTGGAATATGCTGTTCAGTTCTGGGCTCCGGTTTATAGGAAGGATGTCCTGGAGCTGGAAAGGGTGCAGAGACGGGCAACTAAACTGATAAGGGGCATAGAGCATCTTAGCTATGAAGAAAGATTGAAGGAGTTAAACTTGTTTAGTCTTGAGAAGAGACGTATAAGGGGGGACATGATCAACCTGTATAAGTATGTAAATGGCCCATACAAAAAATATGGTGAAAAACCGTTCCAGGTAAAATCCCCTCAAAAGACAAGGGGGCCTCCGCCTGGAGAAGCAAAGGTTCAGACTCCAGGGGCGACAAGCCTTCTTTACTATAACAACTGTGAATCTGTGGAACAGTCTACCGCAGGAGCTGGTCACAGCAAAGACAGCTAAGGGCTTCAAAACAGGCTTAGATAAATTCTTAGAGAAAAAGAAGGTCACCACATATTAAGAAATGTAGAGTCATGTCTTAAGGTTACCCGTCCCCCTCCTCTTCATCACTCCTACCCCCTCCCTTGGTTGAACTTGATGGACATGTGTCTTTTTTCAACTGTATTAACTATGTAACTATGTAACAATCGCTCTGCGCTGCTTGTAAACCCTGGCTAACATGTGTAATGTGGAATTCCATTGTGTGGGCACGTCGCACAACAGTCGGTGAGCTGTCAGTTGTAAGCCACTCTCAGCATCTGTGGTTGACTTGCGGAAATGCGCACAGATGCGTCGCACCTTGGTGAACAAATCAGACAAATTGGGGTAGGCCTTGAGGAACCGCTGAACCACAAGATTGAACACGTGGGCCAGGCAGGTTTTATATGCAGTGTTTATGTGGGTTGTTGTTACTTTGGGAAATAGTATTGGTGTATAATGGCACATGTGTGAGTCTGCCGAGTTGCAGAGCCGCCACCAAGTTATGCCCGTGGTCACACACAACCATGCCTGGCTTGAGTTTCATCGGTGCCAGTCAAAGATCGGTCTGCGCCGTGATGCCCTGTAACAGCTCTTGGGTGGTGTTCCTCTTGTCACCCAAGGTCAGCAGTTTCAGCACCACCTGTTGGTGCTTACCCACGGCAGTGCTGCTGCGCCTAGAGCTACCGACTGAAGGCGCCGTGCTCACAGATTGTATTTGAGAGTAGGAGGAGGAGTAGGGGTTGGAGGAAGAGGCATAATAAGTCTGAGAAAACGTGACCGAGGTAGGCCCCGCAATCCTCGATGTGGGCATTACATGTGTGGCCCCAGGGTCAGACTCGGTCCCAGCCTCCACCAAGTTAACCCAATGTGCCGTCAGGGAGATATAGTGTCCCTGCTCGCCAGCACTTGTCCACGTGTCCATGGTTAGGTGGACCTTCTCAGTAACCGCGTTGGTCAGGGCACGGATGATGTTCTCTGACGCGTGCTGGTGTAGGGCTGGAATGGCACATCGGGAAAAATAGTGGCGGCTTGGGACCAAGTACCGAGGGACAGCCACCACCATCAGGTTGCGGAAAGCCTCAATCTCTACCAGTCTATAGCGCAGCATTTCCAGGCTCAGAAGTTTGAAAATGTGGACGTTTAGGGCTTGTGCATGTGGGTGGGTGGAATTGTATTTGCGTTTGCGCTTGCGCTCCAATGTCTGATGCAAAGACAGCTGAACTCTGCGCTGGGACACATTGGTGTAGGGTGTGGAGGTGAAGGGGTGGTTGTAGGGCGGGAGGCGCTCGTGCCGGGGTCCTGGGCGGGGGGTTGATTCGCAAAGCCAGCATGTGACACAGGGGAAGGAGCAGTGGTGTGATCCGCAGGAGGTGAACAACCTTGGTTCCATTGAGTCGTGTGTTTAGCACTCATATGCCTGCGCATGCTGGTAGTGGTTAGGCTGGTAGTGGTGGCTCCCGTGCTGATCCTGGTGTGGCACAAGTTGCACACCACAGTCTATCGGTCATCCTCACTTTCTTTAAAGTATCTCCAGACTTGCGAACATCTAGGCCTCGGCGCGGGAGCTTCACTTCGTAAAACAGTTGCTGATCTACTTGCTCTGGCCCTGCTTCTCCCTCTGGCCACCCCATTGCCTCTTCCAACCTGTTCTGGTGCTGTACTTGCCTCCCCCTCAGAAGCACTGTCTTGACTAGGCTTACCAACCCAGCTTGGGTCAGTCACCTCATCATCCACCTGCTCTTCCTCCGATTCCTCACTCTGCTCCCCCCTGGGACTTACTGCCCTGACAACAACGTTAATGTCTGACAACCGTGTCTCATCATCATCATCATCATCCGACACCTCTTGACGCACTACTTGCACTATGTCCACACTCTCATCACCCAAAGACTGCGAAAGTTCTAAATTTTGGGCATCGGGACAGAGCAACTGCTCAGGTTGCTATTGAGCAGTGGTTTGTGTCTCTGGGTAGGGTCCTGAAAAGACTTCCTGTGAGTATGCCGTATCTGAATCCATATTTTCCATGGGGGGGGCAGGCTGGGGGGAAGGAGGTTGAGCTGGAGGAGCCAGAGGTCTACTCCCTTGGCTAGCGTGGGTGGACTGCCTGGAAGACTGAGTGGTGGATAAATTACTGGACACATTATCCGCTATCCACGCCATCACCTGTTCGCACTGTTGTGGTTTCAATAGTGGTGTACCACGTGACCCTGTAAGTTGCGAGATAAAGCTAGGCAGCGAAACTCTGCTGCGTTCCACTGCTCCCTCATCAGTAGGTACTGTGTCACCCTGCCCAGAACCACGGCCTCTGCCCCCCTACATCACTTGGATGCCCACGTCCTCATCCTCGACCCTTAGCCCTTGGGTTCAACATTTTGTGTAATCACTAATCTGTAGAATTAATATCTGAGGCCAAAAACGTACTCTCTAGACTGTGGCTAGTGTACCACACAACGCACAATTTTTCACTGGACTGTATTAAATGTATCTGAGAGAAAAAACTTATTCTCTAGACTGCGGCTAGTGTACCACACACCGCACAATTTTTCACTGGACTGTATTAAATGTATCTGAGAGAAAAAACGTATTCTCTAGACTGCGGCTAGTGTACCGCACACCGCACAATTTTTCACTGCACTGTAGGATATATAACTGAGAGAAAAATGTATATTTTGTAGACTCCGGCTAGTGTGCAGCACACGACAGAATTTTTCACTGCACTGTAGTATATATGACTGAGAGAAAAAAACGTATATTTTCTAGACTCCGGCTAGTGTGCAGCACATGACAGAATTTTTCACTGCACTGTAGTATATATGACTGAGAGAAAACACCTATATTTTCTAGACTCCGGCTAGTGTGCAGCACACAACAGAATTTTTCACTGCACTGTAGTATATATAACTGAGAGAAAAAACGTATATTTTCTAGACTCCGGCTACTGTACCGCACACCACAGAATTGTTCACTGAACTGTAGTTACCGCCATGCTGTGCCAGGCTAAATTTTTGGGTGGTTCAGCTGCTATGTTAGTCTAACCAAGCCACTCTGGGGTTCACCGCCAAGCTGTAAACTGCAATCTCAGTCTTAACAAGTCATCCTGGGGTTCACCCCCATGCTGTAAACTGCAATCTCAGTCAAACTTTGTAATTTAGGGGTTCACCACCAAGGTGTGCTAGACTACAATTTTAGCGGGTTCACCTGCAATCTCAGTCACAGACTGTCATTCAGGGCTGCACCACCATGCTTTTTTAAACCATTTGTTTCTGAGCGTCACCTCCAGGCTCTCACCCACGATTTTTTGGAGGCTTGCCACTGCACTGTCAGCCAAAATTGTCTTCAGGGTCACCGGCGGCCTCTCCAACAACAACTTGGATGGTTACTACCAGGCCCTGGCACACAAACATTGTCTTGAGGGGCACTAAAAGGCTCTGCACCCACCCACGTGTGGAGACTAATAGGTGGGTGCAGTGTGCGTCTTAGCCCATCTGGAATTAGGAAAGCTGGGCACTGTGCTTGGAGGTCTGCCGTTGACAGGGTGGGTGGTGGTTAAGTGTTTGCCGTCTGGGATGGGGAGAGCTGGGCACTGTGCTGGGAGAACATTGTGTACGCTGTGGACTACTGGGTGGGTGCGGAGAGGGAGACGCTTATGCCTGCGTGGTGGGGCGGGGGATAGGACAGCAGTGCCAGCATGGGCAGTGGTGTCACCCGCAGGCGGCGATGGACCTTTATTGCACCTTGTTGGGTGCTTTCCTAACATGTGCCAGTGCATGTGCCTTGCCCATCTTGGTCTGGGTCAGCACAATTGTCTTGAGGGTCACCACCAGGCTGTTGCCCAGAATTTGGCGTAATGGTACGATTAGGCAGCCACAGAGGCATCCATGCATGCTGCCCCTGCTGTTTCCTGTCCATTTCCGTGGTGTTTCCATCATTTTCTGAGGTTTCCAGGTTTTCACGCAACCTTCCCTATGCAGAGCTTTGGTCCCCTGCAAAAAATGCTCCAGTCTCCCATTGACTTCAATGGGGTTCGTTATTCGAAATGAGCACCCGAGCATTCGGAAAAATTTGACTCGAATAACGAGCACCGGAGCATTTTAGTGCTCGCTCATCTCTAATAATAACATATAGCTTAGCATCAATCAATATGAGGAGGCAGTTAACCAGGTCACTCTAGGACCCAGGACTGCTGGATCTTGTCATTCAAGATGTCACCAAAGTTTAAAGTGTTTCAGTAATCAGAAATAAGGATCTACATTTTTTCTGTGGGTTGCACCTGACATTGCAGTTGATCCCAATTCAAGTGAATGGGGCCTAGCTGCAGTCTCAGCCCATGAACAAGCATGCAACTATGTCCAGGGACAAAATTCCTTTTTTTTCTAATCAAGGACAGCCTATGTAAATAGTGACTTGATGACATCACTGGTATTAGTCACTAAATTATTTCTGTTTAGTCCCATGAACTCCTTCCCAGCTGCATCACAGAAGTATAGAACAGAAGGATAGTCTGCTAAACTGCCGTATTTTTATTGTTCCACTTTCTCCCAAGATTGCAGAGTTTCTGCTGCACAGAAATGTATGGCTGTAACAGTCACTAGTCTCATACAAGTGAATGGCATAAGACTACCAAGATGACAGGCAGTGTAATGAAGAGGAAGTTGCGCTCGCATGGAGTGTCATCTCCTCTTCAAACAGCTGAGGAGGCTAAAGGGTCCCTCTACCTTGTGAGAGGACACCAGTATTATCGTGTAAAATATTTTTCTCAGCAATGTGGGCACATATGAACATGGGACCAACAATGATGTCTTCATCTGCCAAGTGCACATGTAACAGGTTGTCCAGTTTCATAGCTACAAATCTGCTGACAGATGTCCTATAATACCTCTAGTAAATCACATATACAAATGTAATTGAGACTGGAGGAACAATTTAATTTATGAAACTAATTTGCATTTAGTAATGTGGAAATTTTGCAGTTGTCCTTTAGTAAATAATGTTTTACTCCAATCTTAAACTAATTTGCATTGGAATATAATGCACCTACATTTGCACCACGTTTTTGCCATTTTCTGCCTTAAAACTAAGGCTAGTTTCACACTAGTGTTAATATTATTATAATATTATAGGGTCTCAATACCAAAAAAAAAACGCTTCCATTTTGTCCCCATTCATGGTCAATGGGGACAAAACGTAATTGAACAGAATGCTCCAAAATGCATTCCGTTCTGTTCTCATACCGGAGAGCAAACCGCAGCATGCTGTAGTTTGCTTTCCGTCGTGGGATGCGGAGAAAGACGGATCCATCATGACCCACTATGCAAGTCAATGGGGATGGATCCATTTTCTCTGACACAATCTTGTACAATAGAAAATGGAGCCGTCCTCCATTGACTTTCAATGGATTTCAAACCAGATCCGTTTATAATAGATGCAGATGGTTGTATTATCAGTAACGGAAGCGTTTTTGCTGAACCCTGCCGGCGAACATTCTTTTTAGAGCAAGATGTACTTGAGTAGATAAATCTAATTTTCACTTTCCACTAATCTTACACAATGAGCAAACACTAGGATTGAAATGATCTCGAAAAACTAAATATTAGCTAACAAACATATGGCAATTTAGAACAGTTGCTAAAAATTAATTGAACACATTTGTGATTATTTATTCATGTCACGTCAGATTCTCTGCATTTACTGAATTTTACATAGCTGTTATCTATCTGTCTTTCATTTCTATATTGCTTAATTTTGTCTTTAAAAAAATGGACAATTTATGTGAAACTCATTTTATGAGAAAAAAAAGCCTGGAATAAAGAAAATACAATTTTATGACACATTTTGGTGCACTTTTTTTTAACCCAAAGTCAGAAGTCGATCCAGCAAGGAGAAGAATTACCGTATTTTTCGCCAATAAGAGTACAATAAGAAAAAAATATTTTTCATTAGATCTCAGGTCAGATCAGCAATTAGACCCCTAATATTAATAAGACCCTAACAAGACCTCAGATCAGACCCCCAATGTGAATGCCCCCAAACAGACCTCAGCTAAGAGCCCCATATACCTCTCAGTAGCCCCCATCAGCCTTTCATCACCCCCATTACCTCATATCAGCCCTCATTGCCTCTCATATTAGCCCCCAGCAGACCCCACTGCCTCATATCAGCCCCCAGCAACCCCTTTTGGCTCAGATCAGCCCCCATTTGCCTCTGGTCAGCCCCCATTTGCCTCTGGTCAGCCCCCATTTGCCTCTGGTTAGCCCCACTTGCCTCTGGTTAGCCCCACTTGCCTCTGGTCAGCCCCACTTGCCTCTGGTCAGCCCCCATTTGCATTTGGTTAGTCCCCATTTGCCTCATATTTAATAAAATAAAAAAACACTTACCTTTCCTGCTCAGGACGCCGCCGCTCCTCTCCTTCAATGCGATCCTCTTCATCTTGCTGCTGGCTGTGCTGTGACCCGGCGTGCACAGAGTGAGGTCACAGGGCGCCCTCACACTGTGCGCAGCACAGCACAGCCGACAGCCGAGGATCAGGAAGCGGTGAGTACAGAGTCTTCACCGCTTCCTGGTCCTCCGGTGCAAATGAGCGCTTCCATAATGGAAGCGCTCATTAGCATTCGCCCCATAAGACACAGGGGCATTTTTCCCCCACTTTTGGGAGAAAAAAATGCGTCTTATGGGGCGAAAAATACGGTAGTCCTTCCATTATATTCCTTATTTCTTTATAACCCACTTCTGATTTTGGACATTTTTTTGTTCTGTTTTTATATGGCATTTTAGGTGGCCTTTTTATATCTACATATGTAGGAACGAAGCTTTTTTCAGCCATGTTTTCTCTATATAGAATAGCATGGAAAAAACAATTGAATAACACCATTGCTAAACCATGCTACATTTTAAAGAGATATTTCCATCTCAGATATTGGTGGGATATTGCTAGAATATACCATCAATGTCATATTGGTGTGGATCCCACCCCTTGGACCCTCTCATATCTTAAGAATCGGCCCCCCAAAGTGCAGGAGAATGTTCTCTCTCCATTTAGCACTATTTTCATCAGTCCTATAACGATGAATGGTGAGGTGGTCATGCATGTACGGATGTACGGTTCACGCTTTGGAACTTCCAAAAAGAAAGTGTGTTTGTTCAGTTATTTTCGGAACTCTCTCAGAAGTGAATAGAGAGCATGCTGCTCATGCGTGATGAGATTACCTGCACTTCAGGGGCCCTGTTCTGGAGATAAAAGCGGGTTCCAAGACAGAGACTCTTTATAAAAAAAACATTTTTCAATTGGTCTTTATTAACAATATGGAGTCATTTTCTCTGTACAGAGCTGAGATGCTCTACAAGCAGAATCTGAATTTTCTCTCTGCTCTGTCAGACAGGGAGCTGACAGGCTTCTTATCTCTTCTCTCTTACCTTACAAACACTCATTATACTGTAGTTCAAACCTTATCTTACTTATAAGAATGTGGCTTAAATAAAACTGAGAAAGACTGTGCAAGGCATCACAGAAATATTGATGAACTGAAACATATTTGCAGGAAGGAATATTTCAAAATTCCTTCTTAACATTGTGCAAATCTTTTTTTTTTTTAGCCACAGGAAATATTTGGTGGATGCGATTGCTGCTAAAGATCCCTTTACATCCCTTTTGCAGGTGATTCTGCAAACGCCTGCTTGTCAGTGGAGAAGACCGTAGCATTTACATGCAGTGATCTACTCCACAGTATGGGGAGGAGCGATTGTTAATGCCATCGCTCATCCCTATACAGATTTGTTGTTTACTGGAAGTGGATGCACACACGATCTGGCAAACAACGATTTTTGTGACCGCATGAATGTTGCATTTACCTATTTAGCTCATTCATTGGGTAATGGATAACACTTTTACACTGCCTGTTAATCGATAAAGAGAGTTCCTATGAACGTTTGTTAGCAATCGTTTGGCCACAAATCGGCTCGTGTAAAGGCCCCTTAATATGGATCTAGAGGTTATGAAAATGAAGAGCTCACTTACTTTCCGTCCCTGCATTGTTTCCTCAATGTGCTCAATAAAAGACATGGACAGTACAACTCTTTGTCGGTTATTTGTTTCGCTATACAGAAATCTGGGATTCCTACTTTTTCTTGCAACTTTATCATAACGTTTAAAACATTTTTTTCAGAAGATCTGGCTACATTCTGCTTTACAAGCTCATTGGACAATATTTTAGCTGCATGTAATGAAATATCCCCCTCCCCCACCCCCATAATTACAAGACTACCTTAAATAACTCCATCTCTCATAAATCCAGGAAATGTTTGCACAGATATTTGTGAATGTCATTAGCAGTCCCTTTATAGAAGCCAACTATAGCAGATCAGTTTGTTTTTCCAAAGCCGTAAAAATTACTGTTCCATCATCAGTTTCATGTGCCTTCTTAATTGCACAATATCTAGACACAGAAAAAAAACACTGCAAAAGAAGAAACTGCTTGATATGATCACTTCTCAAAACTTGCTTCTTAAGAAATATCTTCTATTACAGAGCCGAGAGCTTCATTAGAACTTGGTCTACATCACAAGCTGGAGGTGACGCTAAGTTATAAGGCGCTGATGTAGACCCTGACGGATCAAGGCCCTCCAGCGCACTTTGATAATCTGATTGTAAGCTCTTTGCAATGGTTATTGATTGTGTTTGCTGCTTTGCTTTTAATAGCACAACATTCCCCTCTAACTGCTATATAAAAATCAATTATTTTTATTATGTTATTAATGGAACTGGTAATGAAGCAAGGAAATGAGTTAGAGGAGGAAGGTAACTATATTTAACCCTCGGTGCTACAAAAAGACCCACAATGCAGCGCAGAAACTATTGGAGAAAAGCGGACACCTTCCTAGCAGAGAACAATAAACTAGGAGAAAGCCTTTTTATGGCACCTTTGGGATAATCGGGTGTTCTACTTTTTGTCTATTGTTCTAACAACCTTGAACATATTAACTTCATTTCATCCTTTGCATTTTTTAATTGTTTAATCAATTGTTCAAAGTGGTTAGGATAAAAGTGCCATAGTCTATTAACCCATGTACGGCCCCGGGGTTGGGAGGTGGTGCGCACTATGTGAGCAAACGTCAATGGCTATTATGTATAGAAAATAGATTATTTAGCGTTAACAAGCGTTATTTGTTCTCTAACTGATAACATTTTGGGTAGAAAGCAAAAAATGTATAATTACCCTCAATATTTTGTTCTTTAGATAGCGATTACAATATCCCTTACTTTCCCTTTCACTGATAATACTTTACAGCCGGTAAATTATATGATTATAGGTATCCGATGATTTCCACACTACCCACAGGCAGGAAAAACTGTGTCTATCATTAGTAATGCAAAGGAAAAGAATACACCTACTGCTGGGAGACAGCTTTTAGGTGAATGCTACTTGTGTTTAATGCTTTTTACTTGTTTGCTTGTTTTTGTCTACCCTCTACACATGACGGCCATATTGCCCTATTTACTGTACTGGCAGCCTGCAGAACTAGGACAATAGCCATAAAAACAGCAGCATTGTTATTCCCAGCTTTAAGTGCCATGGACAACAGCTGTGATTTCCCCCCTTTAAGAAATCTGCTGCGGCTCTTTTGAGTATTCGTCACAGTTTGCAGCACAATTAGGCAGTTCAAAGAAACACCATGTAAAGTAGGTTGTACATTGTGTTTTGCCCTATACGGACTGCATATCTTAATGTTGATATATTGGCAGCACTGGTGCAAATTAAATATATATAATTTTAATACCAACACAATGTACAGAACGCTGCTGCCTTGGTGATGTGTGTTCTGAAAAGGAAAGAGTTAAAGCAACATATCCATGGAGTCACCTAGCTCATTAAGGGACCGTCATGTCGCGTAAGTATGTGACATGGCCACGCTGTGGTCACTTAACGCATGGCTGTGTAAGCCGCAGTGGGCATTGAATAAACTAATTACGACCACGTTGTATAGTTGGTCTGTATTTCTAATGTCCATGTGCAGTGACCGGGGTGCCGTGGTTGCTACGGGGGCGACCCTTTCCCCCTCCAGGGCCCTCTAAGGTGTTTCCCTTTATGTCCCAGTGGTAGGAGTGCCAGGGGTATTAGGCCACTCAAGTCTTTAGTGGTGTTGTCACGGTGTTACTACCTCATGAGACAAACAGGCCCCAGGCGGTGGCTCCGGCTGCAATAAATTTACTAGGAGTAGTTATTGAGGGTCGTCCGGTGGGAATGATGTGCAGACTTGTATGAAGGGTCCAACGTAGTTTTATTAACTTATCTTTGAACGCAGATAACTAGGTTCATTCCTTCAGCTTGGTGTCCAGCAAGTGCAGCTATTACTTATACTTGGCAGATGCTTGGAAATTCAGGTTTCAGGCTTCCTGTTCTAAGCTGAGGTTAGCTCTTAAGTCTGGCTTCCCTTGAGAGTATTGTAGTGCCTTATTGCAGGCTATATTACTCTGTATTTAGGGCGCAGCAGAGCTGAAGGTGCTCCACTGTCCTGCACATGTCCTCCCTGGATGGGGTACAGGGGACAACTAACTGACTAAAACTGTCTTAACTGTCATTTCCTCTCACTGCCGGAAGTTGGAAGAGCTTAACTTCTCTCCAGCAGAGGGGGTCAGAATGGACTAAGGACTGTACCATTCTGGTAAAACTACATCTGAATCTGCCATAGTATTTACTGACACCTGCTGGTCCACCAGGTACATTACATGGGAAACAGTTGCATAACATTGAATATAATATAATATAATATAATATAATATATATAATCTGGGGTGTTACACATGCAGTATTCAAATGCAACTCAATGGAATCATAACCGTGTGGTTGTACCCCATGGAATGGCATGGAGCTTGTATGGCAGTACATAGAGGTCTTACTGCTCCAAAGTAGCACAGCTTCCATTAAGCAACATTTAGACACTGATACCCTAACCTAGAAACAATGCTACTTGTACGTTCACATATGGATATAGTATAGTTCTTTCCATTCCGGACTTGTGGACATATTAAAGTACTATTCACCTAAACTAATTGGGCTGTGTCACTAACATTAAAGTATTATCCATATAAAAATGACACAGCATCCCAATTTTATAATAATAATAAAGGTACAATATGTATTTGTGATCTAAAATTGGAATGCCGTGTCATTGTTTGCATGAGTAATTGTGTTATAGTACTAGCAATTTGGAGGAAATTTTATCAAATCTTCATGTAATTAACACAAATTTGCCATGAATTTGTCATGTGGCCATACCCTTTAGGGAGAATGCCACCATCCATAATGGCTATGATGTATCCTGCCATAATTTGACAAAAAATTGGACACATGTAGAGCTACAGGATTCATGGCAGCACATTAAAACATGAAAAAATGTGGCACAATTATGCCACATATAGAGTGTAATGTAAATTGTAAAATCCACGGCCTGCCCTACAATATGCCGTATTTTATCCTCAGT